>VOPJ01001864.1:0-64708 GCA_014673585.1 Semibalanus balanoides | reverse complement strand
CCAGTGTGACCCAGTGTGACCCAGTGTGACCCAGTGTGACCAGTGTGTCCGACTGGTAGTTGTAACGCGCGCATCGCTGACAATGCGACTGCGGTACCGCAGACTATCAGACATTCATGGAGCAATACAGACGAACTAATGTGACAGGACTGTTCATGGCGAGTGGACGAACTTTGCTGTTGGGAGCAGTGTAAATCCCTCCTACATGCTTCGATGCTAATCAACACTGTCACTGAACAGATACTTAAGCAATTCACTGGCGAAGTTATGCCATCTGATTCTGTTGAGCCGTTAATGCTGGCATTGATGTGTGTATCAAATAGCTCGCTTATGTTAGACCGTGACCTCCTATCTCACAAACCAGCCGACTGCCTGGCTAGTATTCCGCCGGTCCGTCACATACACCCGGTCTCTATACCCGGTCTCTGTACCCGGTCCGCATACCCGGTCCGTATACCCGGTCTCTATACCCGGTCTCTATACCCGGTCTCTATACCCGGTCTCTATACCCGGTCTCTGTACCCGGTCCGTATACCCGGTCCGCATACCCGGTCCGTATACCCGGTCCGTATACCCGGTCTCTGTACCCGGTCTCTATACCCGGTCTCTATACCCGGTCTCTGTACCCGGTCCGTATACCCGGTCCGTATACCCGGTCTCTGTACCCGGTCCGTATACCCGGTACGTATACCCAGTCCGTATACCCGGTCTGCATACACGGTCGGTATACCCGGTCTGTATACCTGGTCCGTATACCCGGCCCGTATACCCGGTCCGTATACCCGGTCGGTGTAAACCAGTGGTTCTCAACGGCAATGATGTGGCTGCCCTCTTTTAGTAACCAGAATGTTACCCGTTAATTTACCATAACTGTTACCCCTAACACATAGTTCTCGGCTTCAAGCTGTGCGGTACAGCATGACTTCAGGCGCTTACTACTAGTGCCATCTAGTGACAGGAAAATAAGTAGCCATGTGTGCTGTTGCTCTCGGTCTAAAATAGTGCTTCCCAGCGCATGACAACGCATAAACCGTAACATAACGCTGAATAGCATTTACCATTACTTGATTTTGAAGCCGATTGCGATAACGAGGTGACAGCGAAACAGAAACTCTGATGGATGTTTGTGCCTTGTTCGCTGTCATTAAGCTAATCAGCTTTTCTCATTGAACTTCTCAATCGCATCGCCATCCCCCCGCCGAAGGCTCCATTACATGATTACCTCAAGTAGGGCAATCACCCCTTATTCGAGAGTCACTGGTATATCAGGTGCGTATGTCTGGACCGTATCCCTGGTCCGTTGGCCGGTCGGTATATAACGGATCAACCCAGTTTACTCTGTATACCCAAGAGAACGGGTGTACACTATACACTATACAGTTCGCTCCCCGTATACCCAGTCCGCCCCGTATACCCAGTCCGCCCCGTATACCCAGTCCGCCCCGTATACCCAGTCCGCCCCGTATACCCAGTCCGCCCCGTATACGCGTCCCGCCCACGAGGTGCCCTTTATCCCGGTCGCGGCGCTGTTCCGCTGTGGGTAATATCCCGGCCGTCTGGCGGTTACGACCCATTCAGTCGGCGGCAGACGGCCACCGGATAGACGAGATGGGACACTGGCGCTGGTACGGCGCGGCCCCTGGCTCAATCCGGCCTGACCATCTCCGCAGCGAAATGTAGGCTCAACGGCTGTCGGAAGCCGGATCAGGGCGGAGAGGAGCCTGAGTTAGACGAGGCGTGACCAGGGCAGGGCTTTGAAAGCTTCATAACTAGTAGCTGTAATACAGGGAGGGCGGGGAACCAGAGTAAAAGAGGCTGTAATCTATGGAGGATTTAGATAGCTCTCCCTGGATTACCAATGATGAGAGTTGTGTGACTATGTAACGGGTTGTGTGACGGATTGTGTGACGGTCTGTGTGTCTGTGACGGACTGTGTGTTTGTGACGGACTGTGTGTTTGTGACGGACTGTATGACGACTGTGTGACGGGCTGTGTGACGGGCTGTGTGACGGACTGTGTGACGGACTGTGTGACGGGCTGTGTGACGGACTGTGTGACGGGCTGTGTGACTGTGTGACTGTGTGACGGGCTGTGTGACTGTGTGACGGGCTGTGTGACTGTGTGACAGGCTGTGTGACTGTGTGACGGGCTGTGTGACGGTCTGTGTGACGAGCTGTGTCTTGGCTGTGTGACGGGCTGTGTGACGGGCTGTAGATTCCCTCCCACCAACACGATCCGTGTGACCTCTCTACTGCCAGCCATGATGCGCCACCGGCTCCTCTCCGATGACTCAGAGGTGGCTGCCGTGGCGCTGGCCTCGTGTCTGGCCGGGGCTCCGCTGCGCCGCCGCAGCTATCTCCGACTGCTGACCGCCATCGAGGGGAACCGCGCAGCTAACATCAGCACAGGTCAGGTCACGGTACTGGTCAGTGGGTCACAGCACATGTCAGGAGGACGCAGCATAGTTTATGCAAATTTGCAATTTATATTCGTGTTGTGTTGAATACACTAGTATATTCGCAGGTACGAAGTCGCAACTCGCAATGCACTGCAAACCTATATGACTTATTTTTACATCGGCGCTTCTGTTACGGGTTCGCATCGGTTTGAGCTGTCTTTGATCGATCTAGGTGTCTCAGTTTGACCGGATCGGTGGCGAGCTGACGGCAGAGCCACTCCGTGCCGGCTAAGCCTCTGGTCGTCCAGCTAAACTTCTGATCGGCTTAGCCTCAGTCTGCTGACCCCGTCTGCTGATCCAGACTTTCTGCTTGACCCCGCCTGCTGACCCCATCTGCTGACCCCGCCTGCTGACCTGACCGTCTGCTGACCCCGCCTGCTGACCTGACCGTCTGCTGATCCCGCCTGCTGACCTGACCGTCTCCTGACCCCGTCTGCTGATCCAGCCTGCTGACCCCGCCTGCTGACCCCGCCTGCTGACCTGACCGTCTCCTGACTCCGCCTGCTGACCTGACCGTCTGCTGACCCCGTCTGCTGACCCCACCTGCTGACCTGACCGTCTCCTGACCCCGCCTGCTGACCCCGCCTGCTGACCTGTCGTCTGCTGACCTGACCCCGCCAGCTGACCTGTCGTCTCCTGCAGGGACACTGGCGCTGTCTGTGTCGGCGCTGCGGTGTGTGACCGAGCGGGGTGGCCGGCGGGCGGAGCGACACCTGGCGGAGGCCACCCGCCGTCTGGCCGACAGGCAGCTGCAGGACGGAGGCTTCGGAAACCTGTACTCCACCCTGCTGGCTGTCCAGGTCAGGTCTGGGTACTGTTCCGGGTCAGGTCCGGGTCCAGGTCCGGGTACAGGTCCGGGTCAGGTCCAGGTCAGGTCTGGGTACAGGTCCGGGTCAGGTCCAGGTCAGGTCTGGGTACTGTTCCGTGTCCAGGTCCGGGTACAGGTCCGGGTCAGGTCCAAGTCAGGTCTGGGTACCGTTCGCCGGGTACAGGACGGTAGTCAGTGGTGTACAGTGCAGTGCAGATGTTCTGTCCACTGCCTCGGCTCCGCCGCGGTGGCGGTGCGCCGGCGCGTCCTTCGGTGCTGGACGCAGTGAAATCCAATTAAACGATTTATGTCCTCGCCTCTGATACCGGGGGCGAGGACTTAAGTAATTGCATTGGATGCCTCTACGTGCAGCACCAAAAACTCGCCGGTGGTGTCGAGGAAGTGGACAGAACATTTGTTCTGTACTGTACAATCATGGTAGTGCTCTGCTAGGGTGTTCAGCGGCCTAGTGTTTTGTTTCGAGGCGTGTGTCGAAGACGTGTGGGTTTGCATCGAGTAATGATGACACATTATTCTACATAAGCGCGATTTTGCCTAGTCCTGCTATCCAGTGACTTACACTGGCTGTGTGCACTGTATTACTGTAGTGTCTTTAGTAACTCTCCTGTGGTGTAGTGTCTCGAGATATGCCCGCTGTCCGTGTCCATTTCCCGGTGACTGTACTGTGTATACTGCAGTGACAGTGGATGATGAGTGACTGAGTGTGATGCCTTGCCTCGTGGCAGGCTCTGAGGTCGGAATCAACACCCGGCTGGGACGCAGCGGCGGCGCTCCGCCACATCCTGTCCCATCAGAGGTCGGACGGCTCACTGGGCAGCGTGCGGGAGACGGCCGCGGCCGCCGGGCTGCTGGCTGGGGCTGGCAGCTCCCTGCTGGACGTCACTGAGACTCGCTGCCACCACGGGCCCGCGAACGGCAGTCACCCGGCAGCTGGTGAGGGACACACACCGCTCCAGGTACTGAGACTCGCTGCCACCACGGGCCCGCCAACGGCAGTCACCCGGCAGCTGGTGAGGGGCAAACACCGCTCCAGGTCCGGGGTATCGACAGATGGCAGTCAGGGTCGCTGTGCTGTACTGGTCCCAATGATGGAATAGAGCTGCGGGAGGCTGTTATTGGTAACTGAGACATGGGTGACCTCGGATCGGATGTGTCATTTTCAGTGTCGTAGTTAGTGTTCGGTACGCTTCCTGAAGATTGAGTCATGTTCCTATGCCCCCTGCAGTCGCCATACGCACTTCACAATTTCACGGGGGCGTTTATAATGGACCACAGTCCACAGTTGTGGTTCATTACAAACGCGCTCGTCAGCTGCATAGATTGAGCGAACTTTGACTGGACCTAGAGAACTGGACCACGTCGTCTATATTGTTTGCCAGACAAGCTGCAAAGCCTCAAAGGGCTGTAACAATCAATATTCCATCGGAACAAACAGACACACCCACCGTAAGCACTAACCGCCCTCCCTTGGCGTCAGCGTCTAACGGCGCTCCGACGCTGCCATCTACCGGCCGGCCGGTGAACTCTGAGTTGTCGCCGTCTCCGCGGCCGATCGAGGTGACGCTGTGGCTGTGGATCGGTGCCGGCGTGGACCAGACGTTCAGCCGCCGACTCTCCGTCCCGGAGAACTCCAGCGTGTTCGATTGTATGCAGCTGGCAGCTCAGCGGGACGCCCACTTCCAGTGAGTGTGACTGGGGGGGCTCCGCTGGGGGGGGCAACGCTGACGAGGGGGTGGGATGCGGCTACTGAAGAGGTCGGATGGGAGGGTGGGAGGTTGCAGTGGTGTCGCCACAATTTTTCAGAGTGTGGGGGGGGCAGCTAGGCGATGTAAGGGGGCAGGCCATTAGGCTAATGCTAAAAATTATTACGAATCGGGATCCTGGGGATGCAGGCAAACCGGTGTGACGGGCCCTGGAGCTTGAGTGGTGTTATGTGTGGGTGGGGAGCAAATACCCAACATAACACACCAATGTGGTACCAATTGTTAATCATCGCGGGTTAGCCCACCTTGCCCACACGCGTATTGATATGGGCTTCCCACAATCGTACCCACACTTGTTTTGGAAGGCGATTCCACTGGCTTACATGTGGGCAGCCCACATTGGTTTCCCATATGGGCTAGCCGCGTTTATACAGCCTTGGGCTAGCCCACATTTGATGTTTGCCATATGGTAGCTGTATGGTTTCTGGATGGTTACCATATGACAAGCCCGCTATGGTAACCATATAGAAAACGTCGACAATTAAACCACATCGCACCCATGTGGCAAAAAAAGTGCTAGACCAAATGGTTCCCATGAGTGAATTCCCCCCGTCTCATCGCGCTGAAATAAAAGTCATTTGCCAATAAATTATGCGCATAATGACGCATTCCCCATGTGATACGGACTCGACTTATATATGTGGGCAGGTGCTCCGGTCCGTTCAGACCATTGCGCAGCCATGGGTTGAAGGAGAACTCAGTGGGTTATAATGGTACGCTGACCGGTCAGCCGCCCCAGGACAGACCCTTCCCGAAACGAAGCTGCGAGGGGCCCATTGCCAGCCGACGTCCATCACTCTCGAGAAAAACGGCACGTAGACCGACTACTGCCCGATGGACAATGCCCACTAGACCCGCGGATGACCATTGTTATCACCCGTATTTATAAGATGGAAGTGAGCTTTTGGTTTGGTTTAGGGAGCACCGCTTCGGCCCAGTCGGACCATTGCGCAGCCATGGATGAAGGAGAAGGGGGTAAAGTGGGTCAAAATGAGCCGCTGACCGGGCAGCCGCCCATGAACCAGGCCCTCCACCGGCAGGACGAAGCTGCGAGGAGGGCCCCACGCATGAACGACGGCCCACCACTTCCCGGGGGGACGGCTCGAGGGCCGTCAACTTGCCGGTGGCCAGCGGCCACCAGACCGGATTACGTTCGGCGTGCAGGGATAGAGGACCGGCAGCGTAGTAATTAAAAAGGTGGATGTGGAATGAGCTTTGAGTTGGTTTTGTTTGGTTTGTTTAGGGAGAGACCGCTTCGGCCCGTTCGACCATTGCGCAGCCATGGGATGAAGAGAAGGGGTTAAAGTGGGTCAAAATGAACGCTGACCGGGCACACCGCCCCATGACAGGCCTTCCTCCTGCAGTTTTACGAAGCTGCAGGAGGCCCACGCCATGAACGACGGCACCACTCCCGGGGCGACGGGCTCGAGGGCCGTCACTTGCCCGGTGCCAGCGGCCACCAGACCCGGGTAAACGTCGCGTGAGGGGATTAGAGGATCGCAGTCGGGAGTGATTAATAAGGTGGATTGAGAAGTGAGCGCGATCGAACACTTCTTATCACTTTAATCCATGACAAGTTACGTCTGAGTTTTGTGAAACTGAAGGTGATTGCAATTTACGCAGTGACGATGAACAAAGGAATAAATAATAATGTGTCAGTTCGTCCCCAACTTAACAGGCCGGTTCCGCTTATGGAAAAGGATATCAGTAACGCCACAACAATAAATTACGAAAAAACCACAGCCAAAATGACTGGACCTGAGAACTCCATCTATTGGAACTCTAGGATGCTTGTTTGCCCACGGCCTGTCCATCTAAAACCCATATGGAGCCACCAGGGTATGCCCAAGTGCCCACAGCCGTTCCATGTTGCGTTTGCCCACGCTGCCCAATCTTAAATCCATATAGGGCCCATTCTAGGTATGCCCTGTCCTTCCATGCCACATGTCACAATATCCGCCCATCCAAACCCCATATGGCGGCCCATATTTAGCCACTGATCATTCCATGGCTGCGCAATGGTCCGACTGGGCCGAAGCGGTCTCTCCCTAAACCAAACAAAAAACCCACTTATGTGTGTTATGTGGGTAGAGAGTTGAAGTTGCACTGACTTTAGTTTATGTTGAGCGTGTCATATTTGTGTGCATGTTGCCGGGCACCGCTGCTAGTTGTATAGTTCCCCAGTATAACAGAGCCGCGCATACCAGAGACGAACTTACAGTCACGCGCTAAGATCTCGGAGCCTTGTCCTACTTCGACTGACAGATGTGTGGTTCGCGTCCGTGCAGGTTCTCCTCGGAACTGTGGCCCAACGGACACTACATTCACACCATCGACGGCTACCGCGAACAGAAGGACGGCTACCACTTCTGGATGCTGTACAGTCTGACCAGTCCTCCAGACCCGGCCAACAAGCCCACTCACATGGATGTACACGCCACAGGTACGAATGTCACCTTCTACCTCCAGAGAAGTTGGGAGCAAAATCGGAAATTGTCATGTAGCACAGTTTTTCATAGGCACACAAGAGTCATACGTATTCCACACAAGATTAGCAAACTGAGTGGCCGTGCTTCCTATCTGGCATTATATTATTTGCCGGACCTATGGGCATGGTTGTGTCCAGTTTGCGTGTTCTGCACGCTGCGGAACACCGGGCGCCTGTAATAATCCCCCCCCCCCGCCTTGTTCCAGGGGTGGACCGGATGGTGCCCTCTGACGGCCAACACGTGCTCTTCTGGTACAGAGGGGTGTAGCCCGACCACTGCTACTGCAAGACTACTGACGACCCACGAAACGAAACTTATCAGCATGTGAATTTGTCCCCGGCTGAAAGGCACATTCCCTCTTATCCAAGGCAGCTCTGAGTGTGGTGATAATTAGGGAGTTAGGGGCCTGGATTAGTGATACTATATGGCACCATTCTGAGCAGTTCAACACCATAACACTATGAATTCTGTAACCTGTCGATGCAGACACCAGGCATGTCTCTTGTTTTACGTGATAAATCTCATTTGAATCGAAAGGTTTGAACGGTTACTGGAGCAGGTTTATGAAACTCGCTCAGTGCCTGAACCCAGAGCATAGACTGACCACAGAACGGAAAAAGGCCAGACGATCAAAACCAGCACCGGCACGTCGCTAGTCAATGTCGGAAAATGTACTTTGCTTACGTGACAAGTTTATTGTTTACGTGCCAAGTTTATATACTGACAAGTTAATATGCCGGTGCGAAGGTTGGCGAACTTGGCGTAAGCGCGGTGCATAACTTCTGAGGACGATGTTCTGGTATCTGACAAAGCTTCCCACCTATGCTTTGGTCTCTCAGTAAGACTAGTTCTGATGTAAGGCCAGATGATGGATAGGAACTGCTCCTCGGCTGCCAGGACGGCCGAGGGTGCCAGCGCCTGTCGGCATGCCCGTAGTTTACCGTGACCACGGCTTGGGTCATCTCTTAGGCTGCTGAGCTCTGTCGGGACTCGGGAAGACTGTCAACCGGAGCCGCTTTTGACATGACGTGAATAGTTGAGAGAAGGTAGTGGGCTGTTGATATCCGCCGTAGACGACAGTTGGTATCCTGAAGTTCGGTTGTGTCGATCGGTTTGTCCTTTGTGGCAGCATTGTGCAGCAGAAGCTGGTGTTGTAGCTTAGTTGGCCGTTGGCTGGCATTGGTCGACACTGGTGCCTTGCTGGACTCATTTGTGGGTACAATGCTGTTCTGCGTCCGACACGGCAATGTTGAGAAGCGGCTGTAGCGGTGGTGTCGCCGCGCTCACCGGCTCAGCCTTCTGCCTGCACTCACTCGCTCGCTCAATGGATCTCTCGCCCTCGCAGGTCACAGGCTTATGTAGTGTACTGGCTAGTGGCCATAGATGATAGCAAGCTCTTGCCGATACTGCGATATCATGTACTGATCTAATCAGTTTTGTTCAGACTTGAGCGTACGACCCTAATTATATTACGGAATAACCGGATGTGAGGCTCCAACCTTCTATCGAATGTGCTCTGCTAACTTCGCTGTGTTATAGTGAGCGTTTATCACCGCGTTGCCTGTTTGTGTTATCGTTACGCTTGCGGCCGTTAGCTGTGTGTGTGTCGCTACATTACCCGCTGTTCTGTGGTTATGACCCGAGCGGCTCGCGAGTCTACCGTTATGCAATATGCTTAACCTTGTTGGTGTCAACTACCGCTACAATTACAGGCAATACAGCGACTGCAGCCGACCCGACTCCCTGATCAGTGTTACGTGACCTGTCACCTGTTCCGCCGCCGATACACGAGACCAGGACTCGTGGTGGTACTGGTATTGGGGCTTACGAGGAGGCGGGTGCTGCCATCTATCGCCGGGATCTCCCACACCGACTCAACGCGGGGAAACCTAATAACCTCGCCACTGCCAGTAGCCTAACCCGAACCCACCGATTTCCAGCTCAACGCTCTACCGACTGATTGAGCCACCCGGCCCCTGATCAGCCGGGAGACGGACATTACCCCACTTACTCCCACTCTGCATCATCCCAATCGCCGCGTCCCGGCAAACCAAGAAGAACACACTTCACAATCTTGACATATTGTGATATATTCGTCAAAATACGGGGCATGCGTTCACGGTGTAACGGATACATAATACATATCACCAGTCCCTCGGCGCCGCGCCGGGCCAGGTCAGGTCAAACAACCCGTCCGAAGGCCGGCTCCGTCACATCATATTTACATCGTTATTACTCTCCGTCCCTCTCTCTTTCTCGCTCCATTGCAGCAGCAGACTAGCTGCACGCTCTCGACACGCGTCGTTCCGACTAGATAATGGTTAGTTGACTGCATACAGCACCGCACGGGAGCGGAGGCAGCGCCGAGCCGCTCAGGTCCCTGGGAAGGTCAAACGCTCCGCTCAGGTCCCTGGGAAGGTCAAACGCTCAAACTACGTCACCTGTCACCGGCCGGGACCGACAGCGCCCCCTCACGGCACCAGGCGACGGTGTCTGGTCCTCAGCAGGGTAATACGAGGGACGCTCGGTGATCCCGGGTGCTTGGTGAGGCTATGGTCGCCATCGAGCGGCCGGGGAGGGGACGGCGGGGGTGACACGGCCCGGACGCGGCCCGGGTCGAGACCGGAGGTCACCACAGGAACGTATTGCACAGCGTACAGCCGCCGCCGTCACGGGACTGGCTCCTCAGTCCTCAGAGGGCCGCCTCAGGGAGCCGTCAGCAGGCCCCGCGTGGCCCCGCACACAGCAGCCGTCGCAGTCCGGCGCTGCCCGTCACCCCTCACCGCCGTCCCGTCTCGTCCCTCTCACTCCCCGGACCACATCCCTCGGGCACCAGTCGAGAGGCACCTCGTGGCAGGAATCCTCAGCCGTGTCGCCGAGTCACTGTCCGTCCCACAGACCACAGTCCGGCCGGCTGGCAAACCTCGTACTAGCCACATCCCCCTCGGCCAGCCCTCAGCAGCTCACGGCAGCCCTGATCAGCCCTCAGCAGCACCTGGTCAGCCCTCAGCAGCCCACGGCAGCCCTCAGCAGCCCACGGCAGCCCTCAGCAGCCCTGGTCAGCCCCTCAGCAGCCCTGGTCAGCCCCTCGGCAGCCCTGGTCAGCCCTCAGCAGCCCACGGCAGCCCTCAGCAGCCCTGGTCAGCCCCTCGGCTGCCCGGCAGCCCTGGTCAGCCCTCAGTAGCGTCGCTGTGCCCTCCGCTGCGCCCTCTGACCAGCCGGCTGGGTCGGCGGGCTGCCAGTCTGCGCCGAGGCCGTGCTGCTCGACTGGAAGCTGACCGACATGCCCGAGTCGAGCGAGCCGACACTGCCGCGCCGCTGCGGCCGCGCCTCGCTGACATCCAGCAGCGAGTTGGAGAGGGCGGCCCGCTTCAGCCCGCCGGCGCCGGCAGACTTGGCCGAGCCGTCCGAGCCCTCCTCCACGTCGGCCACGCCCGAGTCGCGGTTCTCTGTCGGCCGGCTGCAACACAGACAGGGAGACAGACGGGAGTCAGGGACTGGTGATGGGAGGGGCGGGGACACGGTACTGGTACGCTATGACTGATGATGGGAGGGGTGGGGGACACGGTACTGGTACGCTGTGACTGGTGGAGTGGGGGTCCACCCTCGGACACCCTAGCAACAGGCGAATGTATCTCAAGGAGGACTAAATAGTCGTTACAGTTAGTGCGTCAAAATGTACCCTAAAAGAGGCATATGTTGGCGACGTGCATAACTATAAATGCACACCGCCGGAATCTGGCGGGTTAGCACAGATAGACTATTGAGAGTATACTGTTGGGCAACACAGGCATGGGGAGGGAGAGGAAAACCACCAGAGACACACTCGTGACGGCAGGATAGAGCTGGCCAGCAGTGATCGGCGCCCAGACTCGATATACAGTGATTTACAGTGTCTCAGAGCCGGGGACACGCCTGTGGTGGCTACCCTGCTGCCAGCCATGGTCAACGGTACTGTATGATGACATCACCCGCCCTGGTCTAAAAATCACACACAGATAACCAATCTTTTGAGTTACAGAGCAGTGCAACTACAAACAAGTTTTGTGCAATCTGCAATAGTTATCCAATCACAATCTTGCTATTGTTTAGCAGTATCATGATCTGGCAGCGGAATATATTTTTAGATCCTGAAGCAGATATAAAATTGAGCTGCTGTAACCGGTTGTTAGAGATAACACGTGAGTTTGATTCCATTCATTGCTTTCCAACAAATAAATGCACTCCTATGCTCAACGAGTCCAAATGATATATCATGCCATTGGCATTATAAGTCCAAGGCCATGATAAATTAAAGCAGATTGTGGTAACCTTCCATCTTCACAGGACGGTAAATATAATGTTTGGTTAGTTACAATGCCATTAGACTGTTTCCACTAGCCATATTACTATCAAAGGATCGTTGATTCAAATATAATGATAGTCAAATGATCTCAACAATGGCCAAGAAAACAAAGAACAATGGCCTATTTCACCAAGGCCGACTAGTCAGCAGTCACGCGAGAATCTCTAACACATCCACACGCCACTTCTCGATCCGTCTCGGGACATCTCAGGTCCGGCTGTGGCACTGCGTGCTATGCTAATAACGCCGTTTATCGCCCGATTGGAGTGTCTCGCTCGACTTTAGAGCGGCACGGTCGCATGATCATCGGTCCAGGGCGGCCACAGGCGGATAAGCGACCACAGGCCAGTCATGCCATTATCGCATTAAAATACCGCGACCTCCGCCGCCACTCAGGGTTCTGTTCCTGGCGGATTCCGAACAGCGCCGCCAGAGGGTTTTTCTTCTCCGAATGAGATCACACTGGGGCATTAACAGCCAGCTACAAAGACGCACACGGATGGCCATGTGATGCCCAGCGGTGTCTGACCGTCACACAGACCCGTGTGGTCCGCCAATCTGACCGGCGTGGACGTCACCTGGTCCGAGGAACTCGCCACCCCGTCTGTGGTCTCTCCTGGTCTCCTCCCGCCCCCACCTTCCGTATGGTCCCTGTCTATGGGTGTACCCCCCGTGATACCCGGCGTGTCAGCAGTCTCACCTGGTGCGGGGGGCGGCGGCGGCGGCCTTCTGCCGCTCCAGGCCGGCGTCTATCCGGAGCGCCTCCATCTCGTCCATCTCGAGGATGCTCTCTCGCAGGTCCTCGCAGAACTTGGTGCGGTCGTGCTCGTTCCTGGCGTTGAACGTGAGCAACACCTTGCCGTCCACTCGCTGGGACAGCCGGATACCGAACTGGTAGTCTGGAATGTGAGGTACAACAACATGTCAGACGGCCGTGCAACTGAAGCAGGCCCAACTTTAGATCGTACCGGCGTAATTTGATTTTGGACTCAATTTCGGTTGTTCCCAGCTAAGCATGCAGCTAAGCATACAGTCTCAGCGTGCCCTTTGCTCTCAGACGCTTCGCTGTGACTGTGATTTAGCAGGACAGGATGTTCACATCAGACACAGTGAACTCGAAGTGAGGACCGAGCGTGTCCCCGTCCGACTTACGAGGGAGGTCGAACGCAGACACGGAGAGGCCGGCCAACGGGATGCTCTGCCGACATGAGTAGGTCATGGCGTTCTTCTTCTTGTTGAAGATCTTGGTGACGAGCATGAGGTCGTTGAAGAGGAACACCTCGCGCTGGTGGTGGCCGGGCCGGTCTCGTTTGGAGACGTCCGGCACCTCGTACAGGCGGCAGTAGCAGACCAGCCGGCGGTGCGGCAGCGCCAGCGGCTGCTGTACGTAGAGACAACACAAACGTACAGTCAGACACAGGCAAATAACACAGCAGCCGACACTAGCAGCAGACAATACACTTGAAATGTGATGGCTATCAATAAAGTGTCATGAATATCTTATGACCAGCATCAACATGCGGACAGCGGAGCTGTTGATTTTTTATGGGCGCACCAACAACGAAGGTTATATCCTCCATCTTATTGCCGCATCCCGTCCGACCCCCCCCCCGCCCCACACCCTCTTCCATCAACCTCGCCACGTACCGGTTTCTTCCCGATGGTGGTCTGTTCCACCTTGAGCACGGGCGTGACGTGATCGGCACCGGCGCGGAACTCCTGCGTCCGCACGCGCTCGTAGATGCCGGCCAGGATGTGCGGGTCGACGTCGGCACCGTCATCGATACCTGCAGTGAGAGACAGAGAGCGGGCGGGCGGCAGACGGGCGGCGGTCAGTGCGGGCTCAGTGCAGCACTCAGAGGTCAGCACAGAAGAACAGCGGTTCAGCGCAGGGGTCAATAGAGGGCAGAGGCAGACAGGTGGACCAGCAGAGACGGGCGGAGGCAGTGGAGCTGCGAAGAGGAGGACTGACAGACAAACATCACCGTCTGCAGTAGATACACATAACATGCCAGTAGCCGCTGCGGGCTGCCTGTGACGATCGACAGCAGCTGAGAGACGCGGACAGGAAACTGACTGATACACACGGAGACGTCACCGGGGCAACCCGGCAGCTGCCCCGCGCCAGCCCTGGACGACAGAGGGATCTCAGCAGAGACTGCAGCTTAGTTCGTGACAAGCAGGGGTTAGCACTCGTCAGGGCAACTAGAACAGCTTGGATGGTGTCTGGGGCACAGCTGGGGCACCGCAGGAGCAGAGATTATGAGAGAGCAGTGGTCAGCGCCGGTCCGGACGGGTGAGGACAGTTGGAAGGGTCTGTGACAAAGCTCAGTCGGTGCATTGGCCGACCGGTCTGACGTCAGCAGAGCCTACCAGCTGTACCTCCTCAGACCACCAGTGGTGCCACGCGATCACGATCTCACACAAACACAACATGTCACTGGACAACACCAGCGATAATGGCTGTAATCTTTTGTTATCAGACGCCCGGCCGCCTAGTCAGCCGTGATCATCATACAGATAAACATGTGCCGGTTTGGCCAACACAGGTTCCTTCACCTCACTTCCGAGAATCGAGTCTGTTTAATAGCTTGCAAGTACAAAGCGAGTCGCATGACTTCTGCTTAGTCAGCGCGATGGTAAACAACTATTTTTATTTTCATGCAACAAAAAGTGATCCAATGTCTGTCCATCCGCAGCGATGATGGACAGGTGATGATGATGATGATGATGATGATGATGATGATGATGATGATGATGATGATGATGATGATGATGATGATTGATGATGATGATGATTGATGCAGATGATTTGGCATGAATGATGATGATGATGATGATGATGATGATGATGATGATGATGATGATGATGATGATGATGATGATGAGTTATATGGCGCCCATTCATGATGGACAGGTGTCAGTGGTTATCGTTCGCCAGCTCCTAAGCGGACAGCCGCCGCTCCACCTGCCGTTTGTCGGCCGTTCTGACCACAGGCCAGCTGACCGCAGCGACGGCAATCTAGACCGGACCGGACCATCTTCCCAGAAACGAACCCCAGCGGCCCCATTTTTGGCGACATTGCGGCATTCCTGATGTGACGCCAGGAACGGACCGGGACCGGCGGGCCGGGCCGCTGAACTCCAGCGAGCCGCTCGGAACACTGACCCGCCGGGAGAGGCCGCCTCGTCACCACAGCAGCGCTGGAGGGGATCTGTACCCCCAGACCGCACCTGATGAAGCACCGGTCACACCTGGGGATCTGTACACCCGGCCCGATCCTGACGGAGCACTGGTCACACCTGACCGACTGAGGGTGATAGACGGGGCGATAGACGATGTGATGTCCGTGAGACAGACACACGATCGGAGCTGCCTGGCCGGAAGAAGGTATGACATGACTCGGCTAGCTCCGCTTAGCACTTTAAGCACTGGTCACACCTGACCGACTGAGGGTGATAGACGGGGCGATAGACGATGTGATGTCCGTGAACGGGACACAGCCGGAAGCTGGTATGACATGACTCGGCTGACTCCGCTTATGAAGACAGGCCCGTGTCGAGATCGCAGGAAAATGACCACCAAAGCGCGCCGGGTGGACATTTGAGTATAAATATGGGCTCTAGTCGCGTGACACGCGAGGAAATGCCAGGAAAAACAACACGCGCAGCCATCATGCGTTCTGCTGTCTGTCGAATGAGGTCGATTTCGAAGGGAGTCACAATGCACGGAAGCTATGCAGCACATACGAACGGCATGCGTGCCCACATGAAAACAATTATTCGGGTACAACACACCACTTCACTTCTATTGTACCCAGCCGTATGCGGTTATAAACAGAACATCGCTGAGAAGTCCACAAAAATAGACAATCCCTTATCGAATTGGCTGCCAAATAAATGGGCACGCCAGCCATTCAAGCCCAACCAGCAGTCTCGTGGGACGGTGACACTGCACCCAATGGGCCGGGTTTATGTCCTTGTTCCATTACTGACACATTCCTGATATCCCTCTGCAGAGCAGAGAGAGAGAGAGCGCCGCCGCCGATTCCAGAATCCCAGACACGCACTCATGTCCCAGCTCTCCGCCGGCTGGCACGGGATGTGTACTCAATACTCAACTATGACGTCATATGTAAACGACTGTGACGTCATGTCCCCGCCGGCCAACACGGGGTAAGTCTCCGCCGGCCAACACGGGGTACACTAAGCACACGACTGACGTCATTCCTCCACGACAGTGACGTCACCACGGCCGACGAGCGCCACCCACATCCGGACTTCCTCCAAACACCCCACCCATGGAGCCCAGAGGGCGCGTCATGCGGGGCAGAGCCGCCGGTCTAATACCGGAGACAGCTCCCCCACATATCCGGCGGCGCCGGTGCCGGTGGAGACGACAGCCGTCCCACTGTGTACAATACCGCCACAATTACAGCCCGATCTGACACGACACCACAAGGCCTGCCTGAGGGAGCCGAGCGGACGTGACAGCTGACCCGGCTACCAATCACACACCTTCTGCTCACTACGCTCCCCAGTTACAGACGGACCAATCAGACGCCCGTGGGCCGATACAGACCCGGCCTTGGTCAGCGCCGGCGGCTAACTTGCGGCACAATCACTCCACCAATTGGTCGACATTCATGCTGGTCTGTCATACGACCCATTAGTGTTAGCCGGGAGACCGACCGACGGACAGTGGATACCCTCCGCCGGTGACGCAACACTGCCACACTGCGTCACAGGTCAGCTGGGGTCAACAGGGGTCAGGTGGGGTCAACAGGGGGTCGGGTGGGGTCAACAGGGGGTCAGGTGGGGTCAGAGATAGACACGCACTGACGAGCCCGGACATTGGACAGCGCTGGTCCCGGTAACGAATGGAACGGGAAGAGTGGTCCCTCCCGGGATTACACAGACAGTGAGTGTAGCGAGGCAGCGAGTGAGAGAGCCGTGGTCGACAGACGGATACGGCCGATATGGGGCCACGGCCCGGAGAGGTTCCAGAAATAACGTGTCAAGTGCACCCATCGGCAACATGACACAACAGGAGCATACACAATGCTCACCTAACGAGGAGAGACCTCACGAACACCGGTGAAGTCACTACCCAGAAAAGGTGTGGTATAATAATAATACAGGATTCAGGATAATTATACGGGAAACATGAGGGGGGAAAAAGAAGGAACATGGAAGGAAAACGCCGACATAGATGAGCCACAAACACAGGCAGCACATGCACGACAGACTGGCACCATTCGAAACAAACAATCAAATTACCTGAATCCCACGAAATGGTCCACAACTCTAATGGTTCGTCACGCTCCATTTCATTCGGCCACTCGTCACGCCACTAAGGCCGGTAGTCGGTGCCCACCACTGCGGCCGCCACCACCACACCACCGCGCCGCCGCCGCTGCCACAGGCTTACCGCGCAGGTTTTTGATGAAGTCGTCCATCTTCATCTTGCGCTCGGCTTTGATGTTGGGCGTGAAGAGGTCCGTGTTGAGCATGATGATGGCGAACGCCAGCACGAACACAGTGTCGGGCGTCTTCAGACCGGACACGAACTCGTGGTTACACTGACAGTAGCGCTGGCCAAACACCTGCGGGGCAGAACAGGGGCGCGTTACATCACAGGACACGGGACTCAGGTCACAGGAGGCACCGTCACAGCTCCGTCGGGGTCACGTTACGGATCAGATACGTACCACGTCTCCATCTGAGAGACGACCCGCGCGGCGGTGAAACGACGGAAGTATCAAGCGCGCGATCAATTGTCTTCCTTAGTATTTCATTCTAGTTACACTCACACATGCCTCAACCAGACTCCGGCATTATCATGAGCTGATGACAACGCGGAGCTCTTGGTGCGCCAGTGAAACAAAGCCGAGCAAACTATTCATGTCCTGACGCTGTTACGTAAGAGCGATCTATCCCCGGCCGCCGCTGCTGCCTGGCTGGCCTAGTAAGGAGCCGCGGAGTCAGTGAGAGTGTGTGGTAACCGAGCGGCTCAGCGCAGACCGGCAGCTGAGAGAGCGACTCCCGGCGGTCAGTATCCGGGACGGGTCCGGAGTGACCTGACAGACGTCCAGCAGATGGAGCACGAGGGGCAGACACGACCGGACACTCGGCCGGGGCGGCGGCCGAGTTCCGGCAATAGAGAAACTCGGCACACCGCAGCAGTACCACCGGCCACCACCGGCCATCACCGGCCATCACCGCACCGGTCAGGGACGGCCAGGGATGCTGGTCACCGCCAGTTCGACCCAGCCCGGTCCGGCGCCGCTGGTTACTGCCCAGTGCCCAGCCCAGTTCGTGTATCGCGACACCCGGTTGTGGATCCCGACGCTGGCCAGGGTCGGGAGGCGCCGCACAGTCCGGTCGGCCGGTCGGCCAGTCGGCGAAAGTGACCGCTGAGTGTATTATAGATGTTGGTCACGCTGCCTGGCGGCACCACTCGTCGACACTGACCGACCGACCAGTCCGGTCCGGTTTGGTGCGGTGTGTATGTATGTGTGTGCATGTGCGTGTGCGTGTGTGTGTGTGTGTGTATGTGTGAGTGTATGTGTGTATGTGTGTGTGTGTGTGTGTGTATGTGTGTATGTAGGTGTGTGTGTATGTAGGTGTGTGTGTATGTGTGTATGTGTAGGTGTGTGTGTGTATGTGTGTGTGTATGTGTTTTTTTTGTGTGTGTGTGTGTGTGTGTGTGGTGTGTGTGTGTGTTGTCGCGCGCGCGCGCGCGGCGCCGATATGTCCGGATCACAGGCCACAGCCATACCGGGCCGGGCTAAAAATGATCGGCCGGTCAGCACCTACCGGAGCGCCGCCGTCCGCCTAAAGCCAGGCGCCGACAAGTTCCTCCGAAAACCGCCATCACAAACATGCCAAACCGGCCACGTGCCTGCGTGGCAGCGCCATCCTCCCGGCCAGCGCCGCGCCGCAGAGCCACCTGACTATCGTGTCATGAGTCAAGGTCTCACTACACGGACTCGTTAGCCCTGACAGTGCAGTGAGCACTCATTAGCCTTGAGCGGCGTGCACAGTACCGTGCACAGTACCGGCGGCGTACGGCCGGGTTCGTGAGACCCCTCCTGTTCCCAGCGAGAATCGTAACCCGCTCAGCCGGAAGAGATTAGGCCCGAGTATGATCCGACAGACCGGCCTCCGCACCGGCCACCCTTGACCTGCAGCTCGGGCTCCCCACCGGACCTGTGAACAAGCGACTCACTCCACCTGGCTGTTGAGCTGAGCACTCGCACCACCGGGAGAGACCTGTTATCTACCGCTGGATCCCCACTGGATATCAGATTCGCTGCCTAGATCTGCAGTTGGATCTTTGCCGTTGAGTCGTGCCGTTCATCTGACACTGCAGGCGGTCGCAGCAGAACCTGTGTGTCGCTCCAGGCAGAAGCGAGACACACAGGTTGGTCACAGCTAATGCCGGCGGTGTGAGTGTGCCAGCGCGCGGTGCCGGCGAATTAGAGCGGTCGGCCCGCGTCCCACAGACGATTGGTGACGCGCAGAGGGGCCGGCCTGCCGTCTCTCGAGACAGGCGGCTCTTTAGCCGGCGGGACACCGGACAGCTGTATGACGGGTGTCGTAACACGGGAGCTGGCACAGCGGCCTCTCAGTGGGCACTGGGTCAGCCCACCACACCGCCACACAGCCGCCCACTGTCCACAAATCACCGGACACACGGCCGGAACCCGCCACCAAACGAAACGTCCTCCCATAAATCACTCGCCCGCCTGTCACTGTCTACCAGTGGCGCCTGCTAATTATCACAGCCTTTTGTGTAAGCTGGGTGGCAGCATCAGTTTTTAGCCAGAAGAGCCTAAGAGGTGGTTCTTTCCTAAACCGCAGTACGTAACCTCAAAGACGGCCAACCGACAAAACTGGCGCCGACAGAACAGCCTCCGTCGTTCCCTATCGGGATGTGTGAGCCGTGCGGGCACACCTCGTCAAATAAACTCACACAATGTGCTCCGCAGCCCCGCCAGCAGTGCCTCCACAGCCCGTGTGGCCCTCAGTCGCCACCATATACGGCCGATACACCAGCGTGCCACTGTACCAGCGTGCCGACGTACTGGCTAATTCCCAGCACACAGCAGTAGCTGGTCTGCGCCGTTTCCTTCGCAGAGCAGCAGCCGGCCGTGGCACAGCGCCAGGCGTGCCGGTAATTAATCATAGCCTCTGCATAGAGCACGTCGGCCGTGTATGCTCCGCGCCGATCACGCCCGGTTTTGAGTCCGTAAACACCCTGGCTCGGCCGGCCGGCAGCAGCGGGGTTCGGCCGGCCGGCTGGCTGGGCGACTACCGCGGCCCTTGGTAATCAGCTATCATGACCAGCGCGGTGTAGCAATACACGTGTGACCAGAGTAGAAGAAGCATCAGTACCAGATGCAGTGTTCGTTCCAGAGCTGCCCCGCCTAGAAAAAGGATAGCCCGAGGGGCCAGAGGAATGTCTTTTTCACAGCTTGTCACGTAAAACGGAACGGGACGGATCGACCCCCCCCTCTCTCGGTATGGTGCAAACCACACAAACTCCCCTGAGCACACGGCGAAATGGCACCGGACCGCAGGCAGACGGTGTATTCTACTGTGTTGCAAGGTAGCCGGGGACAACTCCAAAGCACGTACCCAGCAAGCCAGGTTAAGAGTCTCTTTGTCCGTGCGATGCGAGACAACGTTGTAACAGGTGCGTGCGTACCCCCCTGCATGGTAAAAAACCAGCCTCACGCCCCCTCTTCGCCAGGCCGCCGCTCCGGCCCGGTGCATTGAGAGCGTATTTCCCAGGGCAGACGCGGCGCGGCCTCCGCTGCCGTCAGGCGGCGCCGACGAACCCGACTATGCATTTTTGGTGCTCTTCCAGTACAGGAACACGCAGGCACTCCTTGGCTTGTCGCCTGCTTCGGGACGCTGCCGACCGCCACCAGTAGTATCGGGCGCCAGGCTACTGACGGACGGTCCATTCATGCATCTGCGCTCAACAGCTCCTGAGGCAGGTCATTCAGCATCTGCGCCAGGACTCCTTTGACGCCGGCAGGGGTTCATCACGTCTCTGCGCCAGGCTCTGAGGCAGGTCATCATCATCTGCGCCAGGCTCTGAGGCAGGTCATCATCATCCACGCCAGGCTCTGAGGCAGGTCATCATCATCTGCGCCAGGCTCTGAGGCAGGTCATCACCATCTGCGCCAGGCTCTGAGGCAGGTCTTCATCATCTGCGCCAGGCTCTGAGGCAGGTCTTCATCATCTGCGCCAGACTCAGACTCGGTTCGCCACTCCTCAGAGTGCCACCCCACTCAGCAGCAGCAGAGCCGCTCACAGCACGTTACACAGACACCACACGGCAGCTTCTGCGCGGTAACAGCCCTGTGTCAATGTCGACTGTCGTGTGTCAGTGGGCTGACACGCGACGAGGGCCGTTAGAGGGCGCCGTGCCGCACAGTGCTACAACTAGCCGGTACCAACCAGCCGGTACAGCAAACCGCCCCCGTATCATACATAGCCGGACAGTGCTGGCCATCGGTCTATCGTATGCCAGTGGGCTGACACACGATGGCGGTCGTTATTGGAGAGTAGAGGGCGCCGTACCGGACAGTGCAGCTGGTCCCCGTCGGTCAGTGGGGCGGCGCGCGGTCAGGGGCGTTAGAGGGCGCCGTGCCGGGCAGTGCAGCTGGTCCCCGTCGGTCAGTGGGGCGGCGCCACGTCAGGGGCGTTAGAGGCGCCTTGCCGGACAGTGCAGCTGAGTTCCCGTTCGGTTCGTGGCGGCGCGCGGTCAAGGGCGTATAGAGGGCCGCACGTGCCGGACCATTGCAGCTGGTCCCCCCCGCTCGGTCAGTGGGGCGGCGCGCGGTCAGAGGGCGTTACGAGGGCGCCGTTGCCGGACAGTGCAAGCTGGTCCCCGTCGAGTCAGCTGGGGCGGCGCGCGGTTCAGGGGCTTTAGAGGGCGCCGTGCCGGACAGTGCAAGCTGGTCCCACGTCCGTCAGTGGGCGGCGCGCGTCAGGGGCGTTTAGAGGGCGCCGTGCCGGACAGTGCAGCTGGTCCCCGTCGGTCAGTGGGGCGGCGCGCGGTCAGGGGCGCGTTATCGGAGCGGCTGACGGACGTGTGCCCCGGCACCGCCCCCATATCACACGGCGGACGATCCAATTACAGCAGCGATCGCAAATACCGCCGCCATCTGCGCCACACGGGCGGATCTACGTTACTGCAGATAGCACTGCAGGCGGCCGGCCAACACACAGACACAGCTACACACACAGCTACACACATATATATACACACACACACACACACACACACACACACACATCCACAGGTACCGGACGAGCAGCCTCGCGGCGGCGGCGGCGGCAGGACCGGCTGCCGGACCCACGCTCACTTTCTATCATCGGCCCCAGCGGCCACCCTCAGCGGAACACACGTCACGTCCAGACCAGTTCCCGAGCCGTCACAGTAGCTACACATAACAGACTGACCCTGGCCCAGCTGGACAGCGGAGGCATTGTTATACTGCCGCTGCAGAGCCGGGCGGGGAGAAGTTAGCCGTCACGAATCATCGATGAAATGCAGGCTACATTCAGTAGCCATGACGGCGTGAAGGCTGCAAGCCACTTCTCGGTAGTTATGATAGCTTGCTGACTGGTTTAACTTCGACTGTGGCGAGCATCTTCTGCTGGCAAATGGTTCAACCTGACAGATGTGAAGGCTGCTCATGGAGCTGCTGGCACAGACGGACCGATCAGCAGCGGTAATAGCACACTTTCTTCATGAGCGCCAAGGTCGCTGCTTCCTGTCAAGACTTCCCCCCCTCCCGTTACCTTTTACCGGCCTTGATTCCATCTGTTGCCAGCTCAAGGTGCCACACCAGCCACCGTAACCTTCGATGAGATTAATTCATCTCCACTCCTTCTCCGACCTTCTTTCTCTCTGTTAAAATCGGAACCTTCGTCCCCCGTCACTAGTTACCCTGCCCCATCACATGCTTCACTTCATCCGCGCGTTTCGAACGTTTCACCGCAGTCAGCAGACCACTCGAGCCATTGGATGTTGTCCACTTTCACCCCGATACTAGTTACTACCGGTTGTATTCTGTAAGGGCCTCCGCAATCACGTCACCCATTATGGGGCGAGATAAGAGTGCCATTTCCATCTCCAGAAGTCGTCAATAGTGCAAGGTAGCTACAATTACACACTCATGGCATCACATTTCCAACATCCTTCGAAACATGCCAGGGCGATCGTAGGTGGGCACCACGTGGTCGGCATGGACCATGACTCTGCGGGCAGTCCAGGGGACGGTCGAGAAGTCGGCTGGCTCGTCCATGGGATGGTCTTTCGACTGACACCGGCGACTTGCGCACGCACCCTCGCCGCCGGTTCATCGCAACGACGCGATATGGCTGCATTTGAGTTCGAACGCACGCGTATTGCGTGAGTCGTGGTTCTGGGGCACCGTGCGCCGGCAGTCGAAGTAGCCTGGAACTTACGCAGCGGCCGAGTCCAGCTGACATGTTTGTACAAAGTCCAGCTCTTTGTGGCGAAGAGACGGGCTACGACATGCGGGAGCACTTACACAGAACAAGACGTGACAGGAAAGTTCTGCTGGAAGATACATCGCTTAGAGAACTACAGCTTCTTGTGCATAAGTCGGCAGCACAGCACCAGGAGGTTGGTACGCCACTAGTGAGGGACAGTTTGCCCGCTACGAGGAGCGCTGGAGTTTGGATACAGAACAGCGCGTGAGAGAGAGCGAAGTTAGCAAGTCGATAGTGGAGTAAGATGTCTTAGGTAATCAAACCTCACGAATGATACAAACCAGGCAGGCTAGGGCTAAGGGCGAACTTCAGGCCACTTCGGATGCCTTCAGAGAGGTATTGCAGCGTCGCGTCGGTGGGTCCAACACCAACTGTTAGGTCCTCGCTGCTGCTGAGCGGCACGCTATATAATTCTGCACACCAGCAGGGCGGTAGACGTGATTTACTAGAAGCGCTTCCGTATAAGTCAAACATCAAGCCCGCGCCTGGTCACTTACGCTCTCAATTCATTCCGCGCTGGATGACGGTTCACGACATCCCACGGTAAGATGACCTGCGCGGAAGTGACTGAACCTGTATCTGTATCACGCTTCCGCGGCGTGACACTGATAGCGGGCTCGCGCGATCTGAGCCATGGCCAGCGTCACGCGTAGACTTGCTGAGACGCCTCCTGCTAGTGGCACATCGGTTGGTGCAGACTTAAAGTAGTTAGCGCCATTCAGACGGCCGGACAGGGAGTCGATCACGCGCGCTGGGTGACCACAAACAAGCGATCGAAGGAGAAGAGACACAGGGCACCTGCCAGCTGAACGGCCATGATCGAGAATAGAACAACATAGGACGGAGAGTGAAGATCGCTCAGAGGTTGGCGTTTTACTCCTCATGTACGGTCTCGCATGGTCTGGATGATGGTGCTCGTCGGTACGTCTCCTGGGTCGTTCGGATAAGCGGAGCCGCCTCCGTGGTGCCCCCTTCGTCTCCGAGCGATCACGACACGACGTCAGACGGTGACCCAAGTGACCCTGCTGACCTAGGGTGACCTGCTGACCCCGAGGTCACCGCACCACCGAGCCCACACGGACGGCGCCGCCACTTATGCATACTGCGATGACGTTATGCAACATAACGAGGCCGGCGTTACAAAGCAGCGCGGCGGATCGGGGATGGGTCGGGGCGCGGCGATGACGGTCCATTATGTCACCGCCAGTCACCGCCCGTCACCGCCCGTCACCGCCCGTCACCGCGCGTCAGCGGCGGCCGACTCCTGGCAGGCCGGTCCGAGCGGCACCGCTGGTCTCCGGACACTAGAAACGCCCTGTCCGTCCGGCCCGCCCACCGCTCCACGTCCACCCAACCCCACCGCCTTCCCCTCTCCGCACGCAGAGCTCCGTTTCAGGCCAAACGCTGAATTAATCCAAGGCTGGAGCGCCGGTCCAGACAAAAGGCCGGCCGAAGCCGCATGACGAAACTCGTTTTTGTTCACGTGCACGCTCAAAGCGCTGCTCCGTCTCAAGTTCACGAACTTGCTCGTCGCCACCGCCGCCAGTCAGTTCGTCGTGGCACCGAACTCAACAGAGCCACGGTGACAGAGCGACAACTTCCGCCACAAACGGCGGCTCCGGAGACAAAGCAACCTTTTTCTGCGCCACCACGCGCCGACGCCTTTCCGGCGCTCGGTGGCGTCTGTCGTCCGGCCAGGCGCCCTCTATGACTAATCAACACTCCGGGCGGACCCAGAGCGGCGGCCACCACACTCTGCACAGACATCTGACCTTTACCAGCAGACTTCCTCGGCTCCTGGTGCCCGACGTGTCTATCGAGGACGGGAAGCTCTAAGCCAGACACGACAAAAAACACTCCGGTGAACGGCCATCGACCGGCCGGTGGCGAGAGCTAGAGCCAACGACGAGGAAACGCCGGCTGACCATGGGACAGTCGACCTCCACTGCACTGAACCGTGGTGAATTACGGGGAAATGTTAACCAGCAGTGCCGTCCACCGCCACTTCACGCATCAGTGCAGGGCCGCGTATTGACGTCTCACTGCTAGGGTTATACCTCTTATGGGCCATGTTTTCCTTTCCAGAATCAACTGTTTGTTGTTAGGACAAATATCCCGTGTTCGACATATGCCCAGTGTTTTCCTATCGTTTAAGGTCATCTCGGCCCTCTTCATGTCCCTCACCGGAGAGCTGGTGACACCTCACCGCGGCGGTACGGAGCTGCCAGACTCGGCGGTCCGGTCCGGGTCGGTATCGTTCCGTCCCGCGTCAGGTTTATCCACGGTTTCCGAGTCCGGTATCCGCTTCCGGTTCCAGGTCCCGGATCCCGTTCCGTGCCGCGTCCGGTCGTTCCGTTTCCGTTCCGTTCCGTTCGCTTTCACGTTCGTTCCGTTCGTTCAGTTCGTTTCCGTTCCGTTCGTGTCCGTTCTCGGTCCGGTCCACGGTCATCCTCGGTCCGGTCGCGCCGGTCCGGTCCAGGTCACCTCGGTCCGGGTCCGGGTCATCTGAGCGGCGCTCTGACCGACCGCTGACCTGCTCCTGCAGCTCCGAGCACCGGCAATCGCCGCGCCGGGCGAGTGACGCCACTATATATGCAAATCATCCATTCAGAAATCCGCTAATCGTTCCCAAATCGGGCCGATAGACGCTGTTTGTGCGGCGTTTTGTGCTCGGATGCCGCCGCCGGGGTGGGCAGATCACGAGGACCGTACCAGTGGCGCCGCGCAGCGGACAGCCGGAGAAACAGGCCGACACGAGCGCGGCGGAGTCAGGTTAGGCATATCCACTATCCAGTCCAACACAGACCACAGTCTGCATGACATTGTAGCGGAAAAGCCGCCGGTACGACACGGAGACAGAGGGCAAGACGACAGAGCCTAGGGTTTGGCCGACACCGAAAAATACACCGATTGTTCTGAGCTGGCCGCCACAATGCGTCGCATGAGACGAGGTGATGCCGTGTTCCCAGAAGACGGCCGCTTCGCAGCCTCTGCGGCTCTGCGGTCTGTGGGAAGATCCGTGTCGCCTATCACACGCCAATCACTACCAACGTCAGATCACACTCCGCAGCATCATATATGGGGCGGGGGGACGCCGCCACCCACCCGGCAGTGGGCAGCAACGGCACGTCTGACAATCTGACGGCCAGATCTGGGTCAGGGATTCAGGCTCCACCTCATGGCGGTGGGAGACGCGTCCTTCTGCACCTCACCCGGCAGGAATCACACCATCTCTCATCATTAGTAACTAGGCAAACTTTGTGCACGGCTCCCGGCAATACATTTTGAAAAAGAGCCGCCGACGCAGTTAAGTTTTCCGTCTTTTATTATCAGAGCCACCGAACGAAATCTACGCGCGACTCTCACACTCCTGACTCCCTTATATAAGTACTAGCCATCCCGCCTCTTGGTTCTGATTGCAAACAGACTGCCCAGCCGACGAGGAGGTGGCTGTGCCCCCCCTTCCCCCCACCAAACACCACGCCCGACCACCCTGCCGACCCGTCCTTCTAACTCGGCCTCAGTCAGCTGCTGAATCCACACTTTGAAGCCGGTTTCACCCAACAAAAACCTCCAAAACAGCTTGAATCAATCTCTCCAACCCCCAACAATGGTTACGAAAACTACCCGTCAGGTAGCTTCAGGGGCTTGGGTATTCTAAACTGATCTCACTAAATATACGACTGCGTCTGCACGTTCGAGGACCCGATACATGGAATACAATCACAGGGTCTGTCAACACTCTGCTACACACTGTAGCTCGGCACGCTCCCATACAGATTTGCCACCTCGGATATATCAGCGTGCTTAACCCCGGGGTACATTTTCCCCCGTGGCATCCACACGCTCGATACCCACCTCAGACTTTGTTCCTCTGTCAATTCAAGTACAGGGTCAAAACGATCCCACCACCGGCTACCTGACCCGCGCTTAACGACACGGATCTGTCAAACCGGACGGCGCCAGACGATACAGCGTACATAGCCGCCTGCGTTCCCATGCCACCGACACTCTGCATCGCACAGCATACAGCGAGCGCACTCTCGCTAGTCTCAGGGCAGGAAACTGACCACCGCCGGCCGTCGGTACCATCCGGCGCTGAACCGTTCCGCGTGTCTCCGGGGTGGGCGCCGCCACACCCGGGGGGGGGGGGGGGGAACCCAAAAAAATCAACAAAAAAAAACCCCAACCCCAACGGCGCGAGCTTAGCCCAGCGAGCTTCGCACGCTGACAGGCCACTTCGCCAGTGTCAGGCTGACTGCCCGCCGCCCGGCCGGCCCACCACGCCAGCAGTACCGCTGGGGTTTCAGCAGAGTCGACACCGTCTCCCCACCGCCCACGGACAGGGATTTCAGCAGAGTCGCCCCCGCCGCCGCCGCCCGCGGTACCGTCGTGATTTCAGCAGCGTCACACGGCGCCACTGGGCGTCATATCTCGCTGCGATCGACTGGGCAGCACCGTGGCTCGAACTGCTACCGCCTCTTTCCCGGGGCGGGCCGTTGACTGAGGAGTGAGCTGCCGGCAGCCTGTGACCTGAGATCGGGGCTGCGGGCACCGTGACTGTGAGGAGTGAGTGCCGGCACCGTGACATGTGAGGAGTGACGCTCCCGGCGGCCGTGACTTTGAGGAGTGAGCTGCGGCGAACCGTGTGACGTGAGCCAGTTGAGCTCGCCGGCGGCCCGTGACCGCTGAGGAAGTGAAGCTCCCGGGCAGCCGTGGACTGTGAGGAGTGAGCCTGCCGGCGGCCGTGACCGTGAAGGAGTGAGCTCCCGCAGCCGCTGACCCGTAGGAGTGAGCTCCCGGCAGCCGTGACTGTGAGGAGTGAGCTCCCGGCGGCCGTGACTGTGAGGAGTGAGCTGCCGGCCGTGACCGTGAGGAGTGAGCTCCCGGCAGCCGTGACCGTGAGGATCGGGCTGCGGGCAGCCGTGACTGTGAGGAGTGAGCTCCCGGCAGCCGTGACCGTGAGGATCGGGCTGCGGGCAGCCGTGACTGTGAGGAGTGAGCTCCCGGCAGCCGTGACCGTGAGGATCGGGCTCCCGGCAGCCGTGACCACCAGTATCGGACCCAGAGAGAGGAGCTATGACTGGCAGGGACGGGCGGCCCGCCCACGACCCGCCGGCCTAGCGTGTCGTCCAGTCCGGTCCGGTCCCCCCCCCCCCGGCCCCCGGAGGCCAGGCTAATGTGACAAGTGCATCAGCCTCCGGCGGTCCGGACGAAGGCCGACAGAGCGCTGCTGACCGCCTTCTGTTGACGTGGGGTGAAATGAAATGATTGATGATGATGATTGATTTCGGGTTTAAAGGAGCGCGCCCTAAACTGTAACATTGTGTTATGAATTAGTGAGGAAACCGGGCAAACCTAGCACCCAGGGAGGGCCGAAAAAGGCCGCTCGTATACCGCGGAAGTGACACGCGCTTCCTCGGACAAAACGGGCCCACCGAAAACGGCGAAAACGCTGCGCTAGCACCCCCGACAGGAGACACATCGACTCAGAGAAGTCCTGACCTCAGCGGCCAGATTACCGCAGCGATATTAGTAGTCAGCTCACGGACGGCTCTCAATGTGTCATGAGCGGTGATCGTGGTCATTTGACTATACCGTCCACGATCGACCTCGGGTGTCTGGGGGGGGGGGGGCAGCGGACCCCGGGGAAGGGGGGCGGCGAGGTAGGAGGTCAGACTCAGAACCAGCACGCCGCGGCACGAAGCGAGGCCGGCAGCACGGCTCCTATCTCTCAGAACACGGGGCCGCGTGACGATGAACAAGCCCAGTTAACGCTGCCAGGAGAGGACTGATGGAGACATAGCCTGCAGTTCTGCAACACCGAGACAAGAGTGAGACGCGGAGACGCTCACGCTGCCAGGAGAGACCTGGTGGAGACTATAGCCTGCAGTTCTGCAACACCGAGACAAGAGTGAGACGCGGAGACGCTCACGCTGCCAGGAGAGGACTGATGGAGACATAGCCTGCAGTTCTGCAACACCGAGACAAGAGTGAGAGGCGGAGACGCTCACGCTGCCAGGAGAGACCTGATGGAGACATAGTCTGCAGTTCTGCAACACCGAGACAAGAGTGAGAGACGCGGAGACGCTCACGCTCCCAGGAGAGACCTGATGGAGACATAGTCTGCAGTCCTGCAACTACCGCAGACAAGAGTGAGAGACGCGGAGAACGCTCATACGCTGCCCAGGAGAGACCTCGATGGATACTAGCCCTGCAGAGTCTGCAAACCGAGACAAGGTGAGAGCGACACGGAGACTCAAACCAAGTCAAACGAGAGGGCGAGCGGGACTCGCCTCACGTGTTGGTGTAAACAGTCATCTACACCATAGTCGGATCGGTTGCGACGCAGGCCAGCACCTCTCTGCCCCATACATTCAGATGAGACCGCAGTGGGTGTGGCAGGCGCTAAGTAAGGCCACAGGACCGGACCACAGGACAGTCACAGACCGGCCACAGGATCAGACAACAGGACCGCGACCCACGGACCGATCACATGACCGATCACAGGCACCGGCCACAGGACCGGAACCACAGGACCGGACACAGGACCGACCCACAGGACCGCACAGGGGAACCGACTGGCTGTAGTGCTAGAGCCCGGTCTGAGGGCCCGACCGGGGCTGTCAGGGGGCACCGCCTTCCATGATTCCAGCAGATTCTATCAGCGATATGCCGACCCGCTGCTGCAGTCCTGAGTCCGGCCAGCATCAGCAATACATGGCTCGGTCGGTCCCAGCGCCTCCGAGGAAAACTGGTCTTAAAACACAGAGCCTTTTCAGTGCGGAGCTTACCGTTACGTGATGCAAACTCCTAACCCGCTGCCACAAAGAGCGACTGAAGAAGCGCAAGTGAAAGTCGATTGGATCACGGTTTAATATGGATTGTTCTGGGTACACTGACTTCCAGTCCACAAAAGGTGTTTGAAAGCGCGGGAAAGTGCAACGGTGGCGTGACAGGTTGGTTTGGATTCTCCCCGACTTTGCGGCTTCTGTCTCATGGCTGCTTTGTTTGAATCATCCAGCTATGTCTATAACGTGAGGCTGCATTTGTTTTGGTTCTGTCCAAACACGGGTATCGTTCTTCGCCTTAAATGAACACTTCACATTTTCTCAGTATCAGGTCAGCCCATGATATCTTCTTCATCCAACAAATACACTTGATGGTTTGAGAAATTGAGTCGAACGACCTCAACTTCTTAAATCCTGATAAGGTAAAACAACAAATGAAAGTTTTATGAAAGTAGTCTGGCTCAGGTTGTTTCAGCAAAAAAATAAAAGAGCTTATCACAACACCAAATCACCGCATTTAAGTCAAGTCCACAACAGTGTTAGGAAACTGACAGCTGGTGGTGTTGTTTTTCAGCCGACCCGACGCCATCCTGTACGTTGCCTTGATCTGACCGTCAGCTGACAGCTGACGTGCCACATGTCCTGCTCGGACCGTCCGATGCCATGTGGTTACCAGGACCGCACCCAGCTCAGCCCTGTCCTGCCGTCCTCCCGGCCCGTCGTGCCGATGTGTAACCAGGTACCGCACCCCAGCTCATTCCTGTCCTGCGGCTCTCCTGCCTCCTCCCCGGCCCGTCCGATGCCATGTGGTAACCAGTACCGCACCCAGCTCAGCCCTGCCTGTACGGGCTCTCCTGCCGTCCTCCCGGGCCTGTCCGATGCATGTGGAACCAGGACCGCAACCCCAGCTCAGCCCTGCCTGCGCGCTCGTCCTGCCGTCCTCCCCGGCCGTCCATGCCATAGGTAACCAGGTACCGCACCCAGCTCAGCCCTGTCTCTTTGCGGGCTCGTTCCTGCCGTCCTCCCCGACGCCGTCCGAGCCATGAGTACAGTACCCACCCCAGCTCACCTGTCCTGGGGCTCTACCTGTTCCTCCCCGGCCCGTCCGATGCATGATAACAGGTACAGCACCCCAGCTCAGCCCCATGCTGCGGCTCGTCCTGCCGTCCTCCCCAGCCCGTCCGATTGCCATGAGGTAACCACGTACCGGCACCCCAGCTCAGCCCTGTCCGCGGCTCGTCCGCCGTCATCCCCGCTGCCGATGACCATGAGGTAACCAGGTTACCGCACCCCAGCTCAGCCCTTCTGCGGTCGTCTGCCGTCCCCCCGGCCCGTCCGATGCCATGAGTAACCAGTACCGCAACCCCAAGCTCAGCCCTGTCCTGCGGCTCGTCCTGGATCCTCCCCGGCCGTCCTGCCATGTGGTAACCAGGTACCGCACCCCAGCTCAGCCCTGTCCTGCGGGCTCGTCCTGCCGTCCTGATCGGACCGCCACGTGCCAGGCGGTGAAATTCGGCCACCCTGTACCGCACGGCGACATCACGACACTGTTCTGCCCGCCGTATGTATCGACTCGCTGTATGTATTAGCACATTACGCCACCGTGGCGCCGGGCTGGACGCGGCGGCGCATGTATTATCAGCTCTCAGAGCCTGGACTCAAGCCAGACGCAGATCTGACTCCAGGGTCCAGGGGCACAGCTCAGCCCGCCCTCGGTATCAGCTTAGCCCCGCCCCGAATATCAGCTCAGCGCCACTCTTGATGTCAACTCAGCCGTCTTAATACGCAGGACTGGCGAAACCAAGCCGGACGAGATGATTATGATTTGGGTTTACGGTCGCAGCGACTGCAAGGTAATATACCAACTGCAAGGTCAGCACGTCACTAGGATCGTGCGCCCCTGGGCCGCACGAGTACAAGCATTGAGCAATCAAGAGCTGCGCAGATAGGTCAGAGGTCAGCTGTCTCTGTTACAAACGTAACCATCGAGTACGCTCTGCTGGTGAAAACTGTGGCACGACGACAGGTTAATCAAAGACGAACTAATTGCCAGCTGCCAAGAGGTCTCATAAACATAACAGCAATGAAGCCCCTGGCGTTTATCAGGTAGAAAAAATAAAGAAACTGGAACGGAAAGCATCTCCCACCGTAATCTTGTGTTTCTGACGGTCACCGCCAGGAGGCAGTTCGGACCTGATACCGCTCTGTCAGACCGTCCGCAGGGCTGGAGGGATGGGTAGGTCCTGACAGGTCTCCGGTAGGGCTGAAGGAATGAGTAGGTCCTGACAAACCTCCGGCGAGGCTGGAGGGATGGGTAGGTCCCGACAGGTCTCAGGCGGGGCTGACTGTAGGACCGGGCGGGTGATACCGAGAAGGCGGCTCTGTCGCGGCAGTGACCGGCTGATCTTCACCGCCGAGGAAGCGGGGCGCCCCGTCTCCAGTGGCGCCGCACCCCGCTCTCTCTCTCCGTCGGCGGGCCGACTCCAAGTCCAGAGATGGCCGGGGCGATATGAGTCGGTCGGCCGGTCGGCCGGCCGGCAGCGGCGGCCTGGTGACACGGTTCATCTCCATACGGGGAGCGGCCCACCCGAGCCGACCGCCGGCACACATCGCGACCATACCGGCCCGGGCCACACAGCCGTCACAATGGTCAGCCGACCGGCCGGCCGGCCGGCAAGCCATCAGAACACACTGTGACAGCCCGCACTGACGGGCCGGCCTCGACGGCACACAGGCACCACGGAGCCGTCATCACGCCATCTCGGCGACCACCGGGACAGCCTACCGATGACACAGAGTCACAGTTCCACCCGCGGCGAGTCAGGAGACACACCAGGTAATTACCAGGCCGCCATCCTGTCCCAGTGTAGGTCGCTGACGGGTCACTCCTCGGCGTGAGGCGTCACACCAGGTGATTACCGGGCCGCCATCAGAGCTGGCCAGGTCAGCGGACCACAGTGCCGGGCGTCACCGAGCCGCGACGGATGGGTACTATTACTGCCCCATACAGCTCCACTGAGCTCCATCTGTTCTACCCCTGTTATCTCACAGGACGGCTAGCGGCCTTCCATTGGCCAGTTGTGTGGCGAAGTCAGGCGTCTACAACGGGTAACTGGACCAAGTAACTCCACCCGACTCCACATGAACCCGGACCTCTCCCCGCCTCACGCGATACTTCACCCATGACAGGCCTTGTGGCATCTCCAGTCGCCAACTCTCCCGTGTCCGTCCTTCCCAGGGTCACCTCCCGCTCTGGTCTGTTCACATTCCAACACCACCCACATTCCACCCCCCCCACAGCACACACATTCCCCCCCCCGCCGGCCGTACTCACTCTAGGACGGCGCAGCGAGGCGACTGCAGGTTGCCGAGGTACTCCCCGATCCTCTGTTTGCTGAGCCCCTTCCTGGTGATGAGGAACCGTGCCACACCCTGCGGCGAGTCGTCCAGGAACCCTCTGGCCATCAGGTAGGACACTCCGCGCTCCGGCTTCGTGTTGAACAGGTTCAGGCCGACTCGGTACTGACGCTTCCGCACGATCTCCGGCACCTGCAGAGGCAGAGAGGGGGGGGGTGACACTCACGGCAGTGATGTACGGACGTTTCCTGTACGGAGGTGGGGTCGTCATTCACGAACCAGTGACACTGAACTGCTCTGCACTGCTTGAGGGACAGAAGGACGGAGGATACCATACAACACTCGTGACACTGCACAATGTGAGAGGCGTGCCAACAAATATTCGATTCCTCCTAGATCACATGGTTTCTGAGGATGGGAACATGAGGGAGGTAAACTATGCACGGTGTAGAGAATAGAGACCAACACAGGGCACTTTATGGATGGGTGCAATCAGGGGCGTCGCCACACAATTTTGAGTGCGGGGGCCAGGGTGTCCCCCACACACTCAAAAAGTGGCTAATGTTAAAATCCTGCTAAATGGGGGGGGGGAGCGAGGCCGGAGTGATCCTGCGGGTCCCAGTCCTTCAGACCCCGTGGCGACGCCCCTGGGTACAATAATGAGACACAAGCCCAGGTTATCGATCACACCGAGACTCACTGACCGCAGAGAAACACATTATGATCTCATCAAAAGCGCATCCATCAAACAATGACCATTTACAAGAACGGGCTATCAGGTAGTATAAAAGTCAGCATCCTAATTCCTAGAATCTGTTATGCCTTCCGGACACCAAGTGACAGCACATGATTAATCTCAATCTAATGCCAATGACTTCCAAAACAGGTTCAAGCGATGGCTTCCAAAACAGGTTTGAGCGGATTTTAAAAAGGCTCGAACCACCAAAAGACGGGTTGGTCTCCGCTCCATCAGCGGAGTAGCAGTCAGTGACCTGATTACTATTCCACCGCCGGGCTCTTCCTTCAGCTGGCCTCGCTGCTACCCAGGGTCGCGGCTCTGTCATACCGTCCCTCGCCTCCGTCCCATCCCGGGAGAGACAGCGGAACACGACACACCATCGGCACAGCGCGATGATCTGATCCTCTCCCGTTCTCACCACCTGTCAGCCCCTATAACCGAGTCATCCCTCCAGCTCCTCGGCGGCACGGCTCCGCTCCGCACCACACCACAGTTGAGGCCGAGGCGCGGCGGCGGCTCAGCGTTACCATGGCACGGTACGGGAGCCGGTGCGGTGGAGCCACAGCAGCCGTCAACGACCCACAGCCTGTTTAATTCAGCTGAGCGGCCGATACTTCCGCGGTCCTGCCGAGTTCGGCCGAACTGCGAGGCTGCTGCAGCGGCAGCGGCGGCAGCAGATGATGATTAATTCAGCAGGTCGGCAGCTGAGAAGCTGCTCCAGCTCGGGCAGTGGTCACGACGCGCTGACGTTCCGGCACCGTGTCGTCACCGCCGTATCGCCGCGGAGATCGAACACAGCCTGTCCTCCGTCTGTCCGAACATCCGGGTCAGGGCGGTCCCCGCCGGGACAGGGCAGGCCGGCCAAACTGTCCGTAAGCGAGACCCCCGGACCTAGCACGGACTGACGCTCTAACTGATGTGATACAGCCACAGGTAGCCGGCAAACAGTGATCTGATGCTGAGTGGTGCGAGACAGCGTATGGCTGAAGCACATTGATTTCACAGCCGAAAATGTTCCGTTCGTTCTTCTGTGATACAGCCATCTCACGTCACAGCTAGGATCTGAGACGTTACTTTAATAGCGACCTCTATAGATTTATAATCGATGAGTATTTTTAGTATTTCTCTTGCTAGTTTTATAATAACTTAGATTTGTATAGCTTTCAATTCTACTCCACCCCACCCAACGAGGCCGACACGGCGTGAAAAAAGCGATAAATCAATTAGAGAAAGCGATAAATCAGTTAGAAAAGGCGCCTGTATCAAAGGATGACGTCTGACAACATATCACCTCAGAATCCCAGGCCACTCCTACGCCAGTCACCTGCCACGCCTAAGAGCGGCCTCCCTTTCCACCCGTCTATATCTCCACGTGAGAATCCCACTGTGTCGAGGCCGCTGGTCGCATCTTCATCTCAGCTGCCGCGAAGGCAGGCAGACGGGATACATCCCTCAGCGGAGATCACAGAGCAGCCCAACTCCACGGCTCCCCTCCCAGTCTCCGTCAGCGGCCGAGACAGATTTAGCCGGGCGGAGCAGCTAAATCCAGCACCGGAACACGGCACGGTGCCGCACGCGGCGAGGTGGGGTGGGTGCGGTGATGGCACGCAGCCCAGAACCTGCTTCGCTGCCGATCTCCTCCCTCCCCGGCCGACAGCGCAGATACGGGAGACGGAGCGGCGGCGAGGGTGCCGACCACGCCGGCCGTCCAGCTCTGAGTCCGACCTACCACCGCCTCACTGAGACTGCTACACAGTACATCATAACTGCGTACATTACACACACGGGAAAACGCAGGTCCGGCCGCTACGGACGCCTATTCTCAACACTGCCAACTCACTCCCACGTGACTGATGACGAAAGGCAGCCCGAAGCCGGAACTCAGGGGATTGATTGATTGAGGGCTGATTAATTGACGAACTGAGGACATATTGATCACCACGAGTGCAACTGCACTGGTCAACTGGTAACTCTATCGCCAGGTTGCAACGACAGAATCCCGAGGACCAGCTACGACGCAGGCGAGCCGTCACAGCACAGTCGTGACGTCACAGCACAGCCGTGACGTCACAGCTCACACCGTCTCTGGCTCGGTGTGTTGTGGTTTATTGTGGTGCCCCACACCTGGACGGCGAACGGTCCTGATACGGACCAGGCTCAGCCTCGGAACTGGGTAAGATAAACAGGCTAACCCCGGAACTGCGAATGATAAACAAACCGGTAACTAGGCGTCAGTTCTGTCACATTCATTAATTAAACACATACTTATCTGTTGTTCTCTGGTATAGTTTGAATGAGGTTATCACTGGACCGGGGACCCACATTAATCGTATGCCCGATTTACAATAGCTCCACACGCAAGCATAGTAACCGACAAACAACTTCATGGAGTCGGGCATGGGTGATAAATAACCACAGATACAAATACGACATCCCGCCAATACAAGAAGACATGAACACTGATCAGGTTTGGGTCTGGTGTCAGAGAGACAGGTGAGACAGGTGAGACGGGTGAGACAGGTGAGACAGGTGAGACAGGTGAGACGGGTGAGACGGGTGAGACGGGTGAGTCGGCTGGTGTCGGCCAGTGACCTCGTCCGGCAGTGGGCGGACAATGACGTTACTGTCACCACAGGACGCCCCACATTAAGCCATTTCAGTCGGACAAGAGGGACGATTAACCACCACGACGCCGTCCGGCGGCCGCCCGCTCTGCATAAACACACCATCACCGATCATATATAGACGTCGTGTGACGAATATAGCCGCGACGGTATGTGGCGAGTGGCCAGAGAGAGACAGGAGACAGGTGGCGAGGAGGAAGGGGGCGGGGGAGTGGGGGGCGACGTACTGAGGCGGCAGAACATACCGACCGGCCCACGATCCAGAAATGGAGAGACAGGCACCTCCGGCAGAGCGCAACAGTTGGAGACATCAGACATTAGACGTAGTGCAATAGAGACAGCCGACGCTGCGTGCGACAGACGGGAGAGCTAATGACTGGGACGACATACCGGACAGACTATGGACACTGGCCATGACAGGGGTGGGCCGAGAGGCCAGACAGCCGACAGGACGGGGGTGGGGCGGCAGGTCAGACCGACTACCCACCTTGCAGCTGGCCAGGCCGTTGTAGCCGGCGGCGGCGGCTGCGGCGGCTGAGGGTCGAGGCTCGCCCAGGTGAGACACCCGGTCCACCTGATCGGTGGAGACCGGCGCCGACTCACTCTGGGTGCGCGGCAGCGTCCGGTGGCCCCCGCTCGAGTGGCTCGATGAAGACCTCTGTCGACACAAGGCACACACGACACCATCAGCAGGGGTGACGGTTACACACGCAGCGCACGACAACGTGGGGGGACGAGACAGGAGAAATGACACACTTTGGAAGCAGTGACACGGACCGACACGACGTAACGAGGGATATCACGAGCACCGCGCGCAACCCGACCGCCAAGTATCTTGTTGAAGTGAGGTATCGTGTGGCGGCGGCGTTGTGAGATTTCGCAAGTAGCCGCCACTTACGGCGAACGTCTGAGAAATGTCCTGAGGTACGGCGCGGGTTTCCCAGCGCCGCTGGGGAGAGTGGGCGGCGGCACGCGACACATCACATCACTCCTGCCGCGCTGCTGCGCCGCCGGCCGGGTAAACCGTCTCAGGCCCGGGGTGGCGCTCTCAGCTGGGAAGCCGACTCCGGCACAGCGCCGCTCAGTAACCGGCACCAGCCCATACATCACCGATTTCTCCTGTGCCAGCTCTGCCCGGCCAACGCCACCTTTCTGGGCCGCTCCCGGATCCAGGCAGCACGATGGAAAAGCGGCAAAACGCCGCGCCGCTGGACGCGCGTCTCGGCTCGTCCCGGCTGATCTGGCCATTTTCCGCGGCCCGGAACACGGAGCAGCGTGTCGAGCGCGTCAGACGACCGAAAGCGTTACCGACCGGCCATCTCTCCTCCGGGGCGCTGGAGGCGACGGCAGCGGCGGGTCACTCCGTCACCGCCACCACATACCGGAGAACAGCCCGCAGCAGACACACCCGCCGACATCCATCTCCGCGACTGACGCGTGTATTAGCCTCGTCACGACCCGGCCGCCGCAGGTGGGAATAACTGCGGCGACGGGTCACGGCCGGGCCACCGGCAGAAGCGCCGTCATTAGAGCCTGACAGCAGCACACTGTCCCAGACGACAGTCTCACACGGCACGGCAGCACCCACGGCAGCACCCACGGCAGTACACACGGCCCCTGAGCCCTGACCCGACCCAGCTGCCTCTCGTCCGTCATCCACACACCACCCGAGACAGCTCGCCGGCGTCGGCCGCCGCCTCTCCTTACAAATCACCGTTTAAATCGTCTGTCCTTCTGCGCCGGCCCGGCCCGGTGTGGCTTATGAGCCGCCGCCCCCGCGTCCGCCGCGCTCCAAGGCTGTTGCTCCGCTGCCGGAGGTTTGTAAGTCAGCGACTGGCGCCCTAAACAGGCGGCAGCAGGCGTGTCGGCGGGCGCTGATGATGGTCAGCGGGCGCTGATGATGGTCAGCGGGCGCTGATGAGCGATGATGGTACGGAGACACCGACACGGAGACACCGGCACAGAGAGCCACTGGAAGCTATCGAAGCCATCATCGACACAGAGGGCTACAGAGGGCTGCACTGAGGGCTACAGAGGGCTGCAGAGGGCTGCAGAGGGCTACAGAGGGCCTACTGAGGGCTACAGAGGGGCTACTGAGGAGCTACAGAGGGCCACTGAGGGCCTGCTGCCTAGTTTTGACAGCCGCAGGGGACAGAGAGACATCGCTGGTACCCTGGCTCTATAGCCGCCTGGTGTGCGGTCTCCGCGGCTGAACGCCAGAACAGCAGCCTCAACAGCGCTGCGGCGCCGCGGCCCGACAATATCTCTCCAGTGACAGTGACACCGGTGACGGCACCGTTACCACTGACATCCCACCACTGTCATCACTCATAAATCAGTAAAACGGCACTGCCGCCGCCGAAACCGCCGGAAACGCGGAAACGTGTCGAAAACGGCGGCGGCGGCGCCGTGGGGTGCTCTCATCGGAGGCGCGAAAGGAGGCGCGTATTTCGCGCTTTCTTTGCGGCCGGTCCGGCAATAAGCGTGTGAAAGCGGCGGTGAGTGGTGTTGACGACGTGCCGGCGGCGGCGGCGGCGGCCACGCGACTGCCCCGGGCGCGGCGCCGCAGCCGGCGCGGCGCCGCTAAAGAGCCATGTAAACAGCACCACTATCACACCTGGGTACCGCCGCCGGCCGCCGCCACACCGCACCGTACCGCAACGGACCGCGGAGACGGTGACACGGGCCCCAGGCTGGCCGGATCACACACTCAGCGGCGGCGGCTCGGGAGTCCGTGAGCTCGTGAGCAGGGCTCGGGAGTCCGTGAGCTCGTGAGCAGGCGGCTCGGGAGTCCGTGAGCTTGTGAGGCGGTTCGTGACCGTACTCAGTCTACTGAGTATCACCCCTGTCGAGGCCAGGGGTACACACAGACAGAAGGCCGCGCCCTATAACGGTGTGAAGGGGCGCCGCTCGTGATCGAACCACGTCAAGCCAATCACGTGATGGGACCCCGTCTCTCGGCCTGTCCCGTGACTGGGTCCCGTCTCCAGCCAGGTCACGGGCGGACCGTGCCGCGGCCATCACGTGACCTCGGATCAAATGGCGGGTCGCGACCCGTGACCTGGCTCTCAGACTTCACGGGAAACTCACACGCAGCCCTTGCGACACAGGTCACCTGGCCGTCTACCTTCTCTCGCATCTCAGCCCAGTGTGGCCAAATTCAGAGAGTTAAGGGGAGGGATGCCAAAATTATGCAGTGTTCCCAGATGAGATGTCATGAAATGTGGGGTGTCTAGCTAAAACACATGCAAATTCTAGCACAGTTGTCATGTTTTTAGACCCGGACACCAACATTTCAAAATATGTGATCAAACAAGCAAATCTGGCTGGCATTTCCTTTCAATTTGTGAATTTGGCCATTCTGTCTCAGCCGATATTCAGAACTGCAGCTGAGCACGACAAGTAGCGTCAGATGTCGCCACTATAACTGACCCGGTATGGAGATCTGCGCGGGGAGATTTATCCCCTGTCGGAGATCCCACAACAGCCGCAAACACGTCACCGGGAAAACCCGTCTCCCCCCCGCACAGATCCTTTGCCGCCACCAGTTAAGCAGACGGCATCGAAAAGTACCACAACAAGGCATAACTCGGCGACGATCCATGGTCTCCTCGCCACACGGCCCGATGGCTGACCTTCTATGTGCCCCTATCTTTCTGCCCACTCAGTCGGAATAAGGAATACCGAGCTGTCAGGGCTGGGTGTCTGCAGGGTCACTCGTCCCCACGCAGCCAGGGCGTCGGCAGCCGACCAGACCGGGCCGGGGTTGTGGCTGCATCTGAGGGGGCGTCGGGCGGGCCGGATCTCACGTCTCTCTCGCCAGCGACGGCCGGGTGTGGTCCACCCCTGGCCCCGGGCAGTCCCAACCCAGCAGAGGTGAGTATGTGTGTATGTGTGTATGTGTGTGTTATTTGTTAGTTTGTTAATTGGAGTTTTAGGGCGCGCCGACACCTTTGGTTAATTTGCGTCAATTTGTGTGTGTGTGTGTGTGTGTGTGTGTGTGTGTGTGTGTGTGTGTGTGTGTCGGGCCGCGCCCTGCGCCCTCTACCCCCCCCCCCCCACCACCCACACCACACTAAACACCACTGTCCCAGCCACTCACTCACGCCGGCAGCCACCTCACTCCCACACCGCCGTTCCGGTCGGCCATGGTACTGACGTGTTTTAGCGTCATGGTGCTGACAAACGGCACGGTGAATGAGGATAAACGGTGAACGAACGGCGAACGGGATTGTACTCGGCGCGTCATTGGAGTGCCCACCGACACAGGAATGTGGACACTCACGGCGCTGACGACGATAATAGTGGGATTAGTCTGTGTGGTGAGTGGGTAACATTAGTGTTACAAGGCGACACGGAAAGTGCCTAGGTCGTTCCCGACACGCGACACGACAGGCCCAGAAGGGAATACCGACGCATCAGCTGACAGGTGAGCGAACAAGACCAGACGAGGCTTACCCCTCGATACAGCCGGTTTAGTACAGAGTATAGACATATGGACGCGTCTTCAGCATGATATATAAACATGGTATTCCACATGACTGAACAGCGCCGATCCGTAATAACAATATAAACCCAACACAACCCACACCATGCGGTTTGCTGTAGTGCACGATTTACCCTATGACCCGGCTATATTGTCCCCCATAAAACCGTGCATTGTTCTGTTTAATACCACTCAAATCTCCCCATATAGGATCGTGAATCAGACAATGCTTGCCGTCGTGCCATAACTCCCTGTATCGTGGGAGGATACCGCGTCGCTCTAACAACCTGATAATAGCGCCGCTCAAGGTGGTCAGGCTTGTGAACAATCCCGGCTGACCGGCTGCCGTTGTGTTGGACTGACGTGACGTGACGTGACTGACGTGGTTAGGACGTGACTGATGTGAGGTCATTCACAGCCGGTAGCCCGTTAGGCCGGCGAACCGGCGGGGCAGGGCGGCCCCAGCTGACCGGGACAGGGCGGCCTCTGTACCGGGCAGGCCCAGCTGACCGGGGCCGGATACCCGGGGAGTCGGACCGGCCAGCCGACTGAACACGTCACAGCGATCGATGTCAGCTGTGCCGTGTCGCCACCAGAGAACTGTCAGAGCTGTCACAGAGCTGTCACAGAGCTGTCACAGAGCTGTCACAGACGGTCAGGCGTGACGTCAGCCACTCCCGGACACCAGCTCGGGTCAGAGGTCACCTCAGTAGGAGCTGTTAGTTCTGTCAGAGTTGACGTCATAGCTGCTGTGACACTCCCACCGGCTTTTATCAAATACTCCCATCAGCTGCTGTTTCAGATCCTTACAGGAACCGTCGTTTACCAGTTCTGGACAGATTCCAGCCGGTTCCAGCCGGTCGGTGGTTGAACTGGACGCTGTGCTGGTCGCCTCTGACCGCCGCCAGCAGACCGCTCTTCACACTATCCATCAGAGAACAATTCCCGGACGTCGGTCTGACACGACTCGGAGAGATGGGAGGCTGACTGATCTCTCCAATAACCACACACGCAGGCGGGACAGGGCTGCCAGCGGGCTGCCGAGCTCACAGATACATCGCAGCTACCCCGCACCCGCACCCCATCGGTCATCCCAACACCGGCGGCCTATCCCGCACCCCATCGGTCGCTCACAACACCGGCGGCCTACCCCGCACCCCATCGGTCGCTCACAACACCAGCGGGTGCTGTTATCAAACACCATCACCAAACCTAACAGCCAATTAATACTTAACTAACGAAGTTGTGAATATAAAAAGAGTTTCAGAGCCGTTAGGTTCGATGCCATGCATAACTATTTGTGTGTTATCTTACAAAACATTCACAGAGGTTGTGATTTGGCAAACCAGTTGCAGGTTGCAAAGCATGTCAGTAGCGCAGGTTCCCCTTCTCTCTGTGTATGTTGGCCCCGAGAAACAGAGCCGCATCACCATGACTCAGACCGTTCGTGACCGCCGGGGTACTCCCCTGACTCGGCCGTGACCGCTGCCCGTAACAGCCGGCCGTTCAACAGTGTCCACTGCGCCGTCCCGTCCCGTGCCCGTGCCGGTCTGCGGACCACAGGTGACGGCACGCACACGACCCACCCACTACTGCCTCGTCTGAAGTGGGCAGTCCCGGCGGCCCTGCCAGCAGCGGCGGCGGCGGGGGTCAGCTGGCCCGACACCCACTGGTGGTGACCTGCGACGCCCCGGGGCACGCACGTGACCCCAGGTCGCCGGAGAGACTCGGGTCAGCCACTCACTGGCGCACGACAGGCGGCCGGCCGTCTCCAGGACGGCAGCGTGGCGCTAATGACCAGACGGCCGCCGCTCGCTGTTTACCCGAGGAAGGTATCATCAGCGTAATCGGCGGAGGCGGCCCGGTCACGCGCCGGCAGCCGCCGCCGGTCACAGGTCAGGTCAGCCTGGTCAGCCGGGTCAGCAGGGTCAGCAGGGTCAGCAGGGTCAGCACTCAGCAGGGGTTAGTCGAAAGCCAGGCGGGACGGGAGACACAGCCCGTGTGTAATGTGTATGCGGGCGGGGCTGCGGCTGCGGCTGGTGATATGCTCGAGTGAGCCGGCCAGCCGACCAGCTGTCTCAGTGTCTATGCCTGCCACTAGACTACACGACCAGTTTACGCTTCACGGGTGCAGTTTGTCGTGGTCGGCGGCGGGTTTCCCTTTCACCGGCCCGCATTTCCTTGATGCCGGCGAGCGATAGACTGATCGAAGCGTGAGTCAGCCACTGTTGCGTAACCGGCACACCAAGCCTTCCTTCCCACACACACCGGGCCGCTCCGGTCCCGTCCAGAAACACACCGGGCCGCTCCGGTCTGTCCCGTTCAGCGAGACGACACAGCTTCTCTCCTGCCGCAAGGACGGACTCCAGTGGCGACAAACCGCACCGTCACCCAGTAACCGGACACGTGCACCACTGCAGCGCGCGGCCGGCGGCAGGCCATGGAGCCGCCGGAGCGGGGCCTCCCGAGGCGCAGTTGATGGCTCTCTCGGGTTTCTGTAGCCACCGACTGGCCTTGGCACACCGGTCATTTGGCACTCAGAGCCGGCCGAACGGCCCGGTCACGTCCGTGTCACCGTCCCGATCCTCCGAACGGCCTCAATCGCTGGCGGTGCAGGCTGTGGAGTTGCAACAGGAGGCCATCCGGTGGCATCGTCTCCCAACTGTTCCTGACGCTGTCTGACAGCCGGCTCTCGAAACTCCCTTCACTCTTGGCAGTGTCAGGAACTCACAAGTCATAGCTCTGCCCGTCCCTGACGCTGTCAGCCAGATCTCGGCCCTGTCCCTGATTCTCAGATGAGTCAGGAACTCCCAACTCTTAACTCTAGTTGATCGAGGCCAGACTGCAGCGTCTGAACATCCCCAGTCCCCACCACAGCCAACCCAGCGCCAGCAATAACCAACACGGCTCCAGCTCCGCCGACTCCGTACCGGACGGAAATACCAGTGGGGGAGCACCGCTCGTCGGCGGTTAGTTATCGTACGCGCGGTGGTGTAACCGACGCCAGAGACGCCACCACAGCGACCACAGATCGCCACGCTGGGGCCACGCGTTCAGCTGATCTATGTGGTATTCGTGCCACGCGTTCAGCCGATCCAGCGCGAGCGGAAAGGTCAAACTCGGAACGGCGACTGGAGTTTGTTTCAGACAAGCTCGGTGGGCCAAAAACATAATTGGCTATAACTTTGTTAATTTGCATTGGATTTCTGTCCTGTGAATGTAGACAGGCGGCTTCTGTGCCAGCACGGAGGCCACTATACATCAGACCGGGCGTGATGCGGCCGCCGGCCGCGGTCACGACCGCCGGGATGAAGCCGTCACGAGCCGCCGCCGCCGCCGCCGCCGCCGCCGCCGCCGCCGCCGCCGTGCTACAGCGCTGCTGCACCGTCACCCCACGGCGCTGCTGCACCGTCACCCCACGGCGCTGCTGCACCGTCACCCCACGGCGCAGCACGCACCGCTGGCCCACATCGGACAACGGCCACAGCGGCGGACACGGTACTGGACAGAGGAGCCACAGCCAGCCCTGCCAGCCGCCAGGCGCAGGTAATTTCATGGCAATGTCGTCCTAATCTCAGGTAAGGATGGAAAACGTCATGCAGTGTCGTCAGGGAAAACAGTTATATCGACAAAGTGAACAATAGTGGGAGATAAAGTGTGAATCAATTTAAAAACTCCACCGATATGGAAAGCAAAGTATAATTTCGAAGTTCGGGGTTCCTTTGACGTCCAATCATGTGATGCATTATCGATCAAAATAACTATATATGCCTTTCAAAACATGGACAGGTACCAAATGTCCGGGAAAAACAGCATTAGCGTGCGGAAGCAAAAACTAGTCTCCGAGAGCAGAGTCTGATAGTTCTGACAACTTAATCGGATTTAAAAGATCTTGTAATTAAGATCTTGTAATTAAAATTAAATATCCCACAACGACGATACAAACAACATAATAAAAGAGCCTAATTGATCGCCAATTGAAGAGAAAAAAACCGGATACACGCACTTGTAGAGGAAAACGAGCGTGGATGAACCCACGAATCCTAGGAAAAAGTCGTAAATGTTTACAATCACCGTCTATAAATCCGGGTTCATTTACTCAGATAGACATATATCGCCTATCAGAAATTACGATTTGGGAACTAATCAGGGACAATAGGCATTGAGGTTAAAAATTTCAACTTAACTTGATTGAATGAAGGAAAATCGAACAATGCACACCAGTACTCAATACTCATTCAGAATCACAGCGACAAAACGGTCGTACTTTTACCATTGCCATCTCTAAGCCTAGTGACAGTGACAATAATTTACAACTCGGGGCCCAAGGTCGCAAATTGGGACGGAAACCAATAAGGATGGGAGCGAATTGGACTGACGGCGAATTGGGCCAATCTGACCGATCTGAATCATTTCCGCTACCCGTTCTGAATTAAATACAAATCTCTAACATTTCTGGCTGGTATCGGCAGAAGTCTCTGCACTGTGACAGATGCCCGATCTGCCCGGTCTCTCCCTCCTGTGCCGGGGGACAGATCTGTCTGTCACCACCACTGACCTGTGAGCGCCGCCGCAGCACCGGTCTCTCCTGTGTCGGGGGACAGACCTGTCTGTCACCACCACTGACCTGTGAGCGGCGCCGCAGCACCTGGTGAACGAGGTGCTGACGGGTCCAGCCGAGGCCAGGCTGCTCTCGCTGCTGGAGCTGGCCGTGTCGAGCGGGCGGGGGTGCCGACGACACGGAGCTGGTGCGGTGTGGCGGCTCCGGGGCCGGGCCGCCACGACACCGCCGCCGGCCGCCTCCGCCGCCGCCGCCCCCGCCCCCGGCCGGCCGCAGGTACACGCTGGTGGTCACCCTGCAGGGCGAGAGTGGGGACAGGGTCACGACAGGACAGCGGGGACAGGGTCACTACAGAGCGGGGACAGGGTCACTACAGAGCGGGGACAGGGTCACTACAGAGCGGGGACAGGGTCACTACAGGACAGCGGGGACAGGGTCACTACAGGGGCACAGCGGTGGGAGGGGCACAGTCACTACATAACGCCACACCGCAGCGGCGTCCTACGGTCCTCGTATGTACGTGGTACCCAGGCGGCGGGGTCGCATGAGTTAGGTAGGCGGGACGTTTACAGGATGGTGACTAGTGATCTCAACAAAGCCAATATAAAGATAGCTTTGTCCCGTTGTCATGATACAAGCCTTCACCGCCATAACGGACACATTGCCATAACCGGATGTCGTTTCGTAATATCGCGTTCAGAGGAAATGTGCCCGAACGAGACGATGGCTATCGGTCGAAAACGGTTTGATTCGATCAGCGCTAACTTTGATTCGATCAGCGGTAACAGGGCGTGACTCACGACTGTGACCCAGAACTCTGCACAGAGACGAAATCTGGACCCGACCGATCACGACTGCCCGATCACGATCACGTGTTCAACGGAGTATGACACCGATAAGCACGATCCGCTGGTCGATCAGTCCACAGGCAGCGCTAGTTGGCACTGGAGATGCAAATAGCAAGATAACGGAGCCGGCGCCGGGCCAAAATTCAGACCCGGCGGGCCTGAAGCTGTGTCTGAACTCAGGCTTGCCGGTCTCATGCCGGGCTCAGCACAAGTTCGGAATTCATATTTTTGAATAAAGAATGCGATAGACAGTCATGCAGATTACTGGCTGCCGGGCTTGGCGGGTGCTGCCAAATGTGGCCGGGCTTGATGCCGGTGCCAACTCATTTATGAGCGGTGACGGTGGCGGTGCCGGTTCCTATTTTGGGATAAATTTGTACATCTGTAGATTCACCCACATACGATCCGAGACTCGAGGATACGGCAACCGTGAAGATCCAATAAACCATTCTCGCAGCTCGAGATATGCCGCCACAGCTCGGTAGCTAGCTACCCACACCATTAGCCGCACAGTTTCCACGACAAGGAATGATTACGTGGGCAGTTCTTCTACTGATGATGTTCGAGGTTCATGGCCACAGCCACTCCTCAAACGATCCGGCGCCCAACCTTCCCTCATTCACCCCAGCATCTTATCAAAGTTTGGCCATGCATTAAGCGGGCATCGACAGATGTCATACAATCTCTCCTCCCAATCACTTATCTCATAAGCATCCTGAACGCTGCCAGTCCACGCATATTCATACACACATCACTAGCCGCTATTCACGTTTGAAGCTGGCTCCGCAAAAGGCGCCAGCCCATTAGCGCCCTATTCACGGGTTGTCTCGGCCGGAGTGATTGTTAAGCTGCCGGGCGGTGAGTAACCGCGGCGGCACGGGCCTCTGAACCGCGGCGGCACGGGCCTCTGAACCGCGGCGGCACGGGCCCTCAGCCGCGGCGCACGGCCTCTCACCGCGGCGGCACGGGCCTCTGAGCCGCGGCGGCACGGGCCTCCGAGCCGCGGCGCACGGGCCTCTCAGCCGCGGCGGCACGGGGGCCTCTGAACCGCGCGGTACGGGCCTCTGAGCCGCCGGCGGTACGGGCCTCTGAACCGCGCGGCACGGCCTCTGAGCCGCGGCGGACGGCCTGTGAGCCGCGGCGGTACGGGCCTGTGAGCGCGGGTTACGGGCTCTGAGCCGCGGCGTTACGGGCCTCTGAACCGCACCGGCCGGCCTCTCAGCCGCGGCGGCACGGGCCTCTCAGCCGCGGCGGCACGGGCCTCTGAACCGCGGCGGCACTGGCCTCTGAGCCGCGGCGCACGGGCCTCTGAACCGCGGCGGCACGGGCCTCTGAACCGCGGCGGCACGGCCTCTGGAGCGCGCGGGCGGCACGGGCCTCTGAACCCGCGGCGGCACGGCCTCTGCAGCCGCGGCGGCACGGCGTTCTGAAACCGCGCGGCACGGGCCTCTGAACGGCCGGACGGCACGGGCCTCTGGACCGCGCGGCACGGGCCTCCGAGCCGCGGCCCGGGCACGGGCCTCTGAAACCCGCGGCGCACGGCCTCTGAACCGCGCGCACGGTGCCTCTTGAGCCGCGCGGCACGCGCCTCTGAACCGGCGGCCGGGCACGGGCCTCTGAACCCGGCGGCACGGGCCTCTGAGCCGCGGCGGCAACGCCTCTGAACCGCGGCGGCCACGGCCTCTGAGCCGCGGCGGCACGGCCTCTGAACCCGGCGGCACGGGCCTCGAACGGCGCGGCACGGGCCTCTGAACCGCGGCGGCCGGGCCCCGAGCCGGCGCACGGGCCTCTGAACCGCGGCGGCACGGGCCTCTGAACCGCGGCACGGCACGGCCTCTGAGCCGGGCGGCACGGGCCTCTGAAACCGCGGCGGCACGGGCCTCTCGAACGGGCGGCGGCACGCGCCTCTGAACCCGCGGCGCACGGGCCTCCGAGCCGCGCGGCACGGGCCTCTGAAACCGCGGCCGGCACGGGCCTCGAACGGCGGCGGCACGGCCTCTAAAACCGCGGCGGCACGGGCCTCCGAGCCGCGGCGGCCACGGGCCTCTCAGCCGCGGCGGCACGGGCCTGTGAGCCGCGGCGGCACGGGCCTCTGAACCGCGGCGGCACGGGCCTCTGAGTCGCGGCGGCACGGGCCTGACCGCGGCGCACGGCCTCTGAACCGCGGCGGCACGGGCCTCTGAACCGCGCGGGCACGAGGCCTCTCAGCCGGCGGCGGCACGGGCTACTCAGCGCGGCGGCACGGGCCTCTGAACCGCGGCGGCAACGGGCCTCTAAACCGCGCCGACGGGCTCTGAAGCCGCGGCGCGACGGGCCTCGAACCGCGCGGCACGGGCCTCTATAACCGCGGCGGCACGGGCCTCGTGAGCCGCGGCGGCACGGGCCTCTGAAAAGCCGCGCGGCACGGGGCTCTCAGTTGCGGCGGCACGGGCCTCTCAGGCCGTGGCGGCACGGGCCTCTGAAACCGCGGGCCGCAACGGGGCCTCTCAGCGCGGCGGCACGGGCCTCTTGAAACCGCGGCGGCACGGGCCTCTAAACCGCTGCGCACGGCCTCTGAGCCGCGGCGGCACGCGGCCTCTGAACCGCGGCGGCACGGGCGCTTGCAGCCGCGGCGGCGACGGGCCTCTCCCAGCCGCGGCGGCACGGCCTCATGAACCGCGGTGGCACGGGCCTCTCAGCCGCGGGCGGCACGGGCCTCCTCGAAACCCGGCGCCACGCGGCTCTAAACCGCGGCGGCACGGGCCTCGGAAGGCCGCGGCGGCACGGGCCTCTGAACCCGGCGGCCGGCCTCTCAGCCGCGGCCCGGCACGGGCCTCGAGCAAGTCGTCTTATGCATATGTCGACCTTCGGAGCCGCATTAACGCATCGGTAAGCGGCCGTCGGGGCGGCATCTGTTTACAGGCAGCCGACGGCTCGAGAGTGGCGCACACGTCAACCCGGCTCCCTCCCGGTCACGTGGAGTCGTCATCCCGGTCACGTGACCTTCTGTGTTGTGTGCGCCACTATCCGCCCGGTCCCCGCACCTGGGGCCTGACCCCGTGCTGTCTCGTGTCCTGCGTTGTAACAGTCAGCCGGAGGGAGGGGGTGGGGGAGGGTATGACGCCTCGTGCTGAGCCTGACCCTCGTGTCTGCTATTGTCTCGCGTCGTGAGTCGTGACTGACAGCGGACCGGCCGGTCACTTCTCAGGACCAGCCACGGCAGCCCGGGACTGGCCGGTGAACCCCCACACCAAGCCCGCCCGGCACCCACCATAGCGCGGACGGCAGGCCGGCCCGGCACTATAGCGTGGACGGCAGTTTTACCACGGCCGCAACACGGCATATCCTCACTCTGACCACGTCAGCCGAGCGGGCCGCCATCGTAACACAATCAGAGGGAACTGCATATCACGCACCAAATGGTGACATGGCTGACAGAAACGTCACAGGACAGGGAAACTTCTCTGACCACGACAGCATGCCTCGGTTACCGACGTGGGGTCATTGTCTGAGGAACAATGCCGGGTGACGTGGCTAGCGGTAAGGTAAGCATCAGTAGTGCACAGTACTAATTGTAAAACATGTGTAAGCGTGTAAGCAGAGCCTGTGGTCATGCATGCACGTGGCACGTGATGCATCTGTATTTCCCCCTGCGCTGTTGACTCTGTGAAACCTCCCCACAGAGCCTGAACATCCCACAGAGGCCTGACTACTGTCTGGCCGCTGACAATACCCATCACTGATAGGGCTCGGCGGCTCGCTGAATGTGCGGCCCAGGCGGCAGTAGTGTCATCAGAGCAGAACGGTCTCACACACACAGTACACTGTCTGTCCGTCACCCGACCGGCCGTCACCGTCACCGTCACCGTCACCGTCACCGTCACCGTCACCGTCACCGTCACCGTCACCGCCGCCGTCGCCGCCGTCGCCGCCGCCGCCGTCACCGCCGCCGTCACCGCCGCCGTCACCGCCGCCGTCACCGCCGCCGTCACCGCCACCGTCACCGCCACCGTCACCGTGGCCGGCCGGAAGTGCCGCCAGCAGCAGCACACGCCACCGGCCGCTGCCCCTGGCTCGCCACACCGGACAGTTGCTGGCCAGCCGGGCGTGGATGGCTTATTTGGGCCGCGTCCGAGCCGGTCACTGGGCCACACAGCTGGAAGTGGACAGTAGCGGCCGCCGGCCACCTGTCCACCGCTCCGGTGACGCCGACAGCCGGCAGCGGCGGCGGAGGCGGTACCTTCCCACACATACATACAAACAGTACAACGAGCTGCCGCAGAGCCAGCGGTATCATCAAAACAGACACCGCTGACGGCTGGAAAGACCAGATTATCACCACAGACCGCGGCCATCAAACGAGCCGCGCTATATGACGCCACCACCAAATCTGGCCAGAAATACTGAGAATCCAGTGACGTCAACCAATGAGCGCGTGGCTGAATCGGCTGACAGTGAACTGGCTGCGAAACAACGCAGTGTAACACGCTGCTGGTCTGCCACTCAATATAAGATCCCAGCCAGAGTAACGGGCTGGGGTCGCGCCGCTCCAGAGGACCGAGCAGCGCCGCCCCGGAGGACAGAAGACTGGCGCCACACATATCCCGCCCGCCGCCGGCTGACCAGAGGACCGCGCAGCGCCGCCCCTGAGGACAGAAGACTGGCGCCACAGCGTCTCCCGCCGCCGCCAGCTGACCAGAAGGACCGAGCAGCGCCGAGCCCCTAGACAGAAGACTGGGGCCACACGTCTTCACCGCCGCCGGCTGACCAGAGGACCGCGCAGCGCCGCCCCTGAGGACAGAAGACTGGCGCCACACGTCTCCCACCCGCCGCCGGCTGACCAGAGGACCGCGCAGCGCCGCCCCTGAGGACAGAAGACTGGCGCCACACGTCTCCCGCCCGCCGCCGGCTGACCAGAGGACCGCGCAGCGCCGCCCCTGGGGACAGAAGACCGGCGCCCACGTCTCCAACCGCCGCCGCTGAACCAGAGGACCGCGCAGCGCCGCCTGGGACAGAAGACTGGCGCAACACGTCTCCCGCCTCGCCGCCAGCTGACCAGAGGACCGAGCAGCGCCGCCCCTGGGGACAGAAGACTGGCGCCACACTGTCTCCCAGCCCGCCGCCGGCTGACCAGAGGAACCGAAGCAGCGGCCGCCCTGAGGCAGAAGACTGGCGCCACAAGCGTCTTCCTCCCAGCCTGCCGGCTGACCAGAGGGACCGAGCAGCGCCGCCCTGGGAAGAAAAGACTGGCGCCACACGTCTCCCGCCCGCCGCCAGCTGACCAGAGGACCGAGCAGCGCCGCCCCTGAGGACAGAAGACTGGCGCCACACGTCTTCCAACCGCCGCCAGCTGACCAGAGGACCGCGCAGCGCCGCCCCTGGGGACAGAAGACTGGCGCGCCACACGGTTTTCCTTTTTCCCCCACCCGCCCCCGCCTTCCCCTCCCCCCGGGCCCGCCGCCGCTGACGCAGAGGACCGCGCAGCGCCGCCTGGAGGACAGAAGAACCGGCGCAACACTCTCCCCGCCCGCCGCCGGCTGACAGAGACCGCGCAGCGCCGCCCCTGGGGACAGAAGATTGGCGCCAAACACGTCCGAAACCCACCGCGCGCCAGCTGAACAGAGGACCGCGCAAGGCGCGCCCCTGAGGACAGAAGACTGGCGCCACACGTCTCCCGCCCGCCGCCGGCTGACCAGAGGACCGCGCAGCGCCGCCCCTGGGGACAGAAGACCGGCGCCACACATCTCCCGCCCGCCGCCGGCTGACCAGAGGACCGAGCAGCGCTATTTGTTACCGCGAGGCGGCGCGGCGCGACCATTTAACACGTCTGGTGCGGGGCAGACCGCGGGCAGGTGAGCCCGCCGGCCAGCGCCGCACCCGCCTCTCCGCTGTTCTGGAACGCAGTCCGATTTACAAATCAGCCGCCCAGCGACAGCCAACGGCCTCCAAACGCAAACAGCGCCCGGCCAGATCGCTGAGATACCCACACAGGGCCATTTTCCATCGCGAAATACACCGCGTCAGCAAATTATGCGTTCTCCACGCTAATGTGAGATGGGCGTGGAATATGCATATCCTAATGGAAAGCTCGATATCACTTATCACCGTCAAGTGGGCCTCCCCTGCCCCCGCGGTATGCCGCCGCGCCTCGAACGAACCCAGACTGACTTCACGTATCCTCCTAAAGTCCGTACGTCCTCCGTATGTATGACATCCGTATGTACTATGTAATGTACGCATGATATCAGTATGTCCATATGTCCTCCGTACGCTCAGTGTGTCCTCCCATTCAGGACAGCATCAGTCGCGAAGCCGCTTCGCCTAGAGCCTACCCGCTCCCTCCAGGACGCGTCCAGGGCGGCACCAGCACTCAGTACTCACCATGTAGGAGCCGGCTGTGGAGCCGAGCCCGGCCAGGCCGCGGCCGGACAGGCCGGACAGCCCGCCGAGGCCGGCAGACGAGGGCGGCATGTAGAACTCGCTGAGGTAGGTCGAGTCGTTCAGGAAGCCGTAGCTGTGGTACTCGCGGTCGGACAGGTCGGAGTCGATCTCCAGGCTGCCGTTCACTCCGCTGCTGTGACCTGACGCGCCCGATATCTGACGTGACATGGACGTCTGACGCGTCGGGACGGCGGAGGGCGCGGTCGGCTGTCGCCAGCTGGGCGGCACCTCAAACCGCCGCGACAGCCGCCGCTCAGATTTGGCCGACAGGGTGATGGCGCGGAACTTCTTGTCGAGCGCGTAGCGTCGGTAGGCGCGCTGGATGATGATGGCGGCACGGCGGGCCCGGCGGCCGCCGTAGCGCCGCTCCAGACAGGCCACCTGACGTTCGGCCAGGTCATGGCTCAGCTCGTACCTGAGGACGGCGAGAGGCGGGGGTCAGACAGGGCGGCAGGGGGTTAACATAACGCAGAGCAAGTCATCACACTGCAGTACATCGGCGAGGCGGCGTATATACATGGCGGTAGTGCTCCTTTGACTTAGTCAAGCCAGCGGACATTTACGGACATAATCATGATTGTAGTTCCGAGTCGATGCAGCAAGAGGTTATGTCGTGGCGTGACTGGTTCCGGCTTTGACGTTGACGATGAGCGGAGAGACAGGAGCCAAGGACTGATGGAGACGGCAGACACGTCACTGACAGCTTCGTAGGATGTCAAAGCCATTAAGACGTCGCGTCTTATTGTAATCTGAAGGCAAACGAAGAAAGCCCACACCGTCTCCAAACCTGTTCCTGAAATACGGGAATATGTGCATACGAGCATTTAGAAGTCTGGAACCTGTCTTGGATTTGGGTCAGGCAGTCGCAAGCCCGACATGCCATAGGAGTACGAATCAAGGCACCGTTGTGTATGACACGATTAGTAATGGCAAGTCGGTGACCGTTGCAGCAACAATGTATGAGCTGTCAACGACCGGCCCACAGCACATCACCTGCCCACTATCCGGCTCTGTCTTTTGTGAGAGATCAGGTCAGATGTTTCTCCGAGTGGGCCCCCCAGCCCGCATGAAGCCCACTTCGTCCGATCTTATTCCGTCCGACTTTATTATGACAGGGGTAGGTATTCACATCACCTTCTCCACCTGACACGGGTTATGACAGCCTGACAGGGGTAATCACATCGCCGTCCGTCCCGGCACGTCAGAGTAACCTCCTCTCTCCACACCATCGGCCGACCCCGATCCGACCCGGCCGGTCATATCACTCCCTACCCCGCCGGCCGGCCGAGGCTGTCCGAGCGACGGCGGCTGGTGCGCCTCAGTTGACTGACACCGACTAATGAGTTAGCCATCAGCCGACCCCGCCCCGGCCGACACACCGACCCCTGCCCCAGCCGACACACCGCCTCTCCCGCCGGAGACGGAGTGAGCCGCCGCCCCGGCCGGCAGATTTCTCCTCTCAGAGCACCGCCCGGCCGGCTGCACACAGGGCAGCTAACGAGGGAGAGACGACGGCCCATTGACTGAGCGGAGAGAGGCCTCGGTGACATTGGGACCGCCGCTGGGCTGCGTCGGCTGCGTCGCCTTTGTCACAGCAGCGCAGCGGCGCACCACAGACGGCGGTGCACAAAACGGCGCAGACAAAGCGCCGCGCGACGCTCTCTCTCTCCGGCGACCGCGACTGTTGAGGCGCGCGGCTGCCGAATGTTTCCAGTCCTATCGCGACAGGCATTCAGTGACAACAGGCTCGGCACACTGAGGCATCAGACAGCTGCGGACGCCTGTAGATGTGAAATCATCGCCCTTCGGCCCGCGGAGGACCAGTGCAAGACCAACGGCAAGCTATCAGCAAACCAGCAACAGAGGCCGATCGCTTACAGAGACAACTGCCGTATAAACCCAACACTGGAATATCATGTCAACTCGGCGTTTTTCCGCCGCAGATTACCACATCGCACGATGTCCAGTGATGCTGAGACGGAGCGCCACGAATTGCCGCGATGGAACCATGAAAGCCGGGTTGAACGTCACGCGCAGCGCATGTGAAAAGGAACAATAAAAGGCGGCACGCGGGGCACAATGCCGAAACACATAATCAACCATGACAGGACGTGCTCAGCCATGAAGACCTCATTGCGTCACAGCATGTACTTCTAACACGCAGTCTGCTCACCGCGCACTCCGCCGCCCGCTGACAGGTCTCCATCATGCATCGACGAGCCGGCGCAGTTGCAAACGAATGTGAAACGAGCGTTAGCTGTAACACGTTTGGCATGACTAAGGCATCACCCCAGGTGTCCTGTTTCGCTGACCAGGTCACCAGGCTGCCAGCTGTCACACCCATACCAAGTCACCAGCAGTGCCATCTGCCAGGCCTGCGGTGCAGCGGCGACCCAGATCAGCGGGGAATCAGTCTCCGGCAGCGGCCACTGCTGTGCCAGGCCTGCCGGCAGCGGCGACTGCAGTGCCAGGCCTGCCGGCAGCGGCCACTGCTGGGCCAGGCCTGCCGGCAGTGGCGACTGCAGTGCCAGGCCTGCCGGCAGCGGCGACTGCTGGGCCAGGCCTGCCGGCAGCGGCGACTGCTGGGCCAGGCCCGCCGGCAGCGGCGACCGACACCAACCGACCGCCAGCAGCGTGGCGTGACGACGACAATACACGGTGCGGCTGCAGTCAAGGTCGCGCACACACACCGCCCACCACACCAGACCGACATCCGGCCCGGGTCACTCCCGGATCCTGGCGACACTCCTCAGAAAGAGCGAGAGAGCGTCATTCAAACGACACCGAGAGAGGCGCGCTACGCAGCGCCGGGTGGGTGGGTGCCGTAGCCGCGCAGTTGGCCGGTACCGCGACTAGAGTTGCATAATTATAGTCCCAGCGTCCCAGTGCTGAGACCAGAACTGGTCACGGCCGTGACGGAAGCTGTGACTGGCCAGGCCAACGTCATAGGGTTAGCAATGCAGCGCCGCGACAAAAGCTGTGACTTCCCAGCTCATGCCGTGGCCGTGACTAGGCTGCGACCAAATGTTATGATTTGTCTGCACCTCTAACTGCGACGCTGCGACAGCCGCGGGGCCGCGGGACGCTCTGAAGGTCAGGCGCTGTGACCGACGGCGACCGACACAGCTCAGAGAGAACGGAGAGGTCAGGAAGGACAAGGGGGACAAGGAGGGGACAAGGAGAGGACTGGGAGAGGACTGGGGAGGACACATAGAGGACGGAGAGGTTAGGGAGGACAGGGAGAGGGCCGGGAGGACCAGAGGACACAGAGTTCTCAGAGTAGAAGCGGCAACTGCCACCGTGTCGTCTCTTTCCACCTGCTCTCTCGCTCTCCGTCCTCGGCCGTTCACGCTCCGTACACAGCCCCGGGCACCGCCCGCTGCTGACGTTTCTCACTTATGGAGGATTGCTCTAATAAGTGCTTTAATATACGCTCGATGACGATGATGATGCATAGCATTGTGTTCATTCCGGCAGTGCGGCGCGAATCGGCGACGGTCGGGCGTGTCACTTTTTGGCGAGGAGGGCAAGGCAGGTGGGGTGAGATGTTAGAAGGCGACCGACGGTCACATCTCTGTCACAGCACGCAGGAGGCCGGGACGGTCACGTGACGCACTATCCGGGGACTAACCGGTCCTGAGCAGCTGGTTCTCACAGCTCAATCTCACAGTCACGGCTCACAAGCTCACAGCTCCACAGTCACAGCTCACATCTCAAGCCCACATCTCAACGCTCACAGCACAATGGGCCAGTTCACGCCCACAGCCCAAAGATCCACAGCTCACAGCCCACAGTTCCACAGCTCACAGCTCACAGCTCACAGCTACAGTTACAGCCCACAGCTCACAGCCGCACATCTCAAGGCTCCACAGCACAGGCCAACAGCCCAATGGGCAGTTCACAGAACCCACAGCCCTACAGCCACAGTCCCACAGCAATCACAGCCCACAGCCACAGCTCACAGCCTCGACCAGCTGGACTTGGTCAAGGTGGCCGCCATGCTCAAAGCGCTAGAGTGAATCGTCAAGGCATGAATACAAGGCATACCAGGGGGTCAGAAAAGCCTGTCGCCAGTGACAGACGCCAGGCATGCGTGACAGGTCACGATATTGACATGCCGCCTGTTAACACACGGTCACGACCCGGCCGAACAATGGGCCAATGACTGCCCCGGCACCGCTAAAACAGGTCATGATGCAACCGTTCTGTCTCCACGTTCACGGTGGCCGATTACGGCATTTATCGCCTTCTGTTCCGCCACTTTTAGGCCAGCAAACCTTCAGAAAAAGCGCCGCTCTTGTTCCCCGGCGTTCCGCTTGCGAAACGCCGGCAGGCCGGGCCATCTCAGAATTTCGCAAATGAGAGTGCATATTTCACAAAAAGCGACGGCAGCTGAAAAGACCATGAACGGTCTGAATATACGAGGCTAAATTCCTGTTGACATTGTGTTTTTATTTTCCCTGACTTTGAACCTCTGGTTCATGGTCAGCCGATCACCCAAATCCGCCGCACAGCTCCACAAACTGACGGCTAAAGCAGCCGCTACTGGCCTATCCCGCCAGTCCGAGCCACCACCGGCTGGTCGGCTGACCACATCCAGCCGACCGGAGCGTGGCCGGCGGCTCTATTCACACAGCATACACATTACACACGCGATACAATCACAGGGCGGCCTGATTTCCGACACGGCCCGCGTCCATATCACACACCGCGGTATCGTGTGCCAGCGGGCCGCGGGAATACAACAGCGGCATACCTCCGCTCCGCCCGGCACCGCCGCTCCGCTCCAGCGCCGCCCGTCACCGCCCGGCCGTCACCGCTGCTCCGCCCGGCACCGCCCGGCTCCACCACTCCGCCCGTCACCGCCGCTCCGCTGCTCCGCCCGTCACCGCCGCTCCGCTGCTCCGCCCGTCACCGCCGCTCCGCGCCCGGCACCTCCCGTCACCGCCGCTCCGCCCGGCACCGCCGCTCCGCCCGGCGCCGCCCGGCTCCGCTGCTCCCACCCGGCGCCGCCGCTCCGGACCGACAGGCGACACCTCCAGCCAAATACGGCGCACCACCGGAATATACCGGCACACACCAGCGGCACGGCGTCGGCTGAATGACGCACACACCAGCAGCTCCGGCCGATACCGCGGCTTACGCAACCGGCACTGCGGGTCAAACACCGGCTCACGTAACCGGCCGCGTCGACCGTGGAGCACGCAGGAATTATCGCTGAGAACGCACGCCGATCCGAGACGCACGCATAGGGTCTGTTCCAGTCGCGCCTACAACTGCCTCTAACCGCCTCTAATCTCCTCCAGTCGTTCCCGTGGCTGCTCTAAGTTGCTCTAAGCTCATTGAACTGCTCCCGAAACCTCCTCTAAACTCCTCAAACCTGCTCCCGATCTCGAGGTGCAACAACCGGAGGAGGCTGAAGGAGTACATTTATGGCGCGGCTGATACAACAGATACCCAGCCTTCGACGCAAACAGCGGATATCTCCTCTAAACTCCTCCGGTCGTTCCCGTGGCGGCTCCCACACGGCTGCTCCGGGCTGCTCAAACTTGCTCTTAACTCCTCCCGGGAGGTGCGAAGGGAACAGGCCCATAGCCACACTCACTAAGGTTGTGTTCTGACCGTCGATTTCCGACGGGAATTCCGCTGATCAATGGATCCGAGCCACGACATGGGGTGGTCCGGCTCGGCTGAAACGCAGCTCGTCCCGGGAAAGTGCGTTCTTCCACGCCGGGGATTCTCGGGAATTCCGCGTGGGAACGGGGAATCGGGAAAGCTGTCCGCGCCGGTCCCTGCCATCAGCTGGCAAGATCGGGACAACTGATATTAGTCTACCAGTTTTCGAGACATCGAAAAGCAAAGAGTTAACAGGAACCTCAATGTATTAGGACATTGCTGAACTGCGGTGTAGCAGTGCAGACCATTGCCGCTTATTCCGTGGGTGTTATGTGATGAATCGTAAGTAGTGTACTTGGCGCGTCTATTACACTTGTGCCGCAGAATCGGGAAGTTACGTTCAGAACGCAACAGCTGACGCTCGTCGGGAAATGGCGGGGATTCCGGGGATTCCCGTCGGGAACGTTCACGGTCAGAACACAGCCTAAATAAACCCAAAGAGCCGTCCGGGAGCGGACAGAGCGTAGTTAGCCAATCATGGGGCATTTCCCCACTTTCGAGTGGCGATCCAGTCGGGCTGTTATAGTGACCGCGGACACCTGTTTGGCAAAGCAGAGGAGCGGTTCATCAGGTCCGTCTGTGGTGGTTCACTGGTCAGTCCGTGCTCCGCCCCGCACGTTTCAGACCACCTGCGCTGTTTCCCCACCACTCGGCCAAATCCCGCCGCGCCGGACGGCTCCAGATCACCTGTGAGTGAGCTCCGGACTCCGGACTCCGGGCTCCTGGCTCCGGACTCTCTGTGAGTGAGAGGACACCGCTGGGTTTACCCTCCAGAGACCGTCCCCACGCCGGCCAACAGACTGGGAGCGGCGGCTGCCGTGCCGGACGGCTCCAGGCCACCTGTGAGTGAGCTCCGGACTCTCTGAGAGTGAGAGGACACCGCTGGGTTCATCCGCCGGAGACCGTCCCCACGCCGGCCAACAGACTGGGAGCGGCGGCTGCAACGCGGACGCCAGCGGCAGCGCTGATCAATGGATCCGAGTTACGACACGGGAGGGATGGTCCGGCTGAAACGCAGCTCGCTTGGGCAAACTGCGGCGCTTTAGCGGTGGTGAGTTGGCACACCGACTGACGGATCGGGACAGCGCAGGACTGGGAATACAGTAGTAACTGTTGGGCTGATCTGTTATACAATATGAGCTGCAGCTACAACCTTTGGAAATTCGGTGGGAAATTAGGGTGTGACCATTCCCCGCCGAAGTTATGTTCAGCCCTGTATGTATACAATGTAAAGCCCAGGCTACACTATGCTGCGTACGCAAAGTTGTGAGTTCTGAAACTTGTGTTGAAGCAGGTAGATATGTATGCAGTGGTTTAACAGCAGCACAAGAGCAGTGGTTTAGCCATTTGTATTGCGTGCTTTGCACGATCACGCAGATCCTGGACGTCACGCAAAACACGCAAACTTGCAAAAATCGTGCGGACTTTCCGGAACGATCACGCATAGTGTAGCCTGGGCACTATGCCAAATTGGAAAGCACGTCAATATTGAAAGGGACTTAGTGCAGCTGCAGCTCTGCCAGTATAACCTTTTGCAACACAAACTGACTTGCAAAACCTACATCAGTGGAGCTGCGGTCACCAAAACTCCCCGTAGTTTCGCTTCAGAGAGCAGCCGCATACAATTCGGTCAACAAGCCGACCACAGCGGACCATCGCCACCGTCATCTCCCGAACATCATCGCGGCAGCACGACACCTAACGGGTCCCGCCGACAGAGACCGCCGAGCGGCGGACACCGCTTCCGCGAGTGAAGTCAGCCTCCGGAGCGGCGCCGTCTCCACAGAGTCGTTGACCGGCTCCGGAGCCGACTCAGAGTCGGAGCCGGCTCAGAGTCGGACCCGGCGCCGAATCAGACGGCGGTCTGAGAACAGACCTCTCACCAAGACACCAGTACCAGCTAGGGCCGTCAAATGAACCAGTCGCTCCTACGAGGCAGAAAGGCGCGTCTCTCGCTCAGCCTCTAATACAGTGTTAGTCGCCGCCGCCGGCGCCGGTTCCATCACGGCTGCCATGCAAATTCAGGCCGCCCCCGCCCGACCGCCCGCCCGGACGAACTGGCGGCCTTGGAGGCTGACCCGTGCCGCCCTAGACATGGACAATACAGCGCCTTCACTCGCCCTCTATGTGTCTCCTCCCCACTGCTCATTCCACGGACATATGCGCACTTGAACAGAATCCAGGAGACGTGAGATGCGTTAGAAGAGGGACGCTTCAAGACATAATTAACACGATGTGAGCTCATGGACATTTTTTACAGGGCGTGATTACGCGCGTTCCGTATCACCAGGGTCGCTCTCAGACGCACAAAGGCACCCTGGAGAGTCTGAACACGGCCAATGGCAAAATACCAGTCTCAAATGCCAGTGAAGCTATTCATTAACCTGGCATGAAGTAACCTATTATATTCAGCTATTCATTAACCTAGCTGGTCTTTCAGTAGGATAGCTTTTCTACCTCACTGAAAGGGAGTCCCGCGATCCTTACATTGCAGTGACTGTCTTGAAAGGTCGCGTCATTTGCGTTCGCTGAGAACGTTATTCATCTCGACATGAACCACGCCGCTGTCGGTGCCCTTGAGCTTGTCTTTCGGAAGCTGAGTATACTCTCCGCAGCTGGAGAACACGCACATAGGGACCTCCACCGGGGGCAGCGCGTCCTCCTCCGGCGGCGGGGGCGGCCGGGTCCCAACACGTGCGCCTCCACGGCCCGCCGTAATAAATAGGCTGTACTTGGGCTGTGTTGTGTGGTCTACAACACGGTGGCTGCCTGCCCCAGCGGACGTGCGGTTACATAATGTGCCGCCCTGCCAGCTGTTGTCAGTAGGACCGCTGCACCTGCCGACCTCGGCACCAAGCGAGTCGAGAACAGAAGCTACTGTACCTCACTGGAGCCGCCAGCAATACACGCGGCACGAGCCTGGCTCGGCTTGGTTAAGATTCTACCAAATCCGATACCGCCGTCTTGAACAGTGAGGTAGCCGGCTCGACGACAGATGCAGGCAGGTAACAGATGCGGCATCAGATGCAGGCAGGTAACAGATGCGGCATCAGACGCGGTGGCGACAGATGCGGCATCAGACGCGGCGGAACACGAACAAAACATCGCCGCACAGTCTCCGTCTGAGACCGCGGGAGCGGCCGGGCCAGATCCGAGCCGGCGATAAGCCGCGACACGCTCCACCGCCCACCGCCCACCGCCCGCCACCGCCGCCGCTGCCGAGGGAAGCCGCGGTGAGGTAGGACCGACAGGAGGCGGACACACGGATCGTGTCCAGATCAGACCGCTACCGGACCACAGAGAACAGAGAACACCACAGAGAACCCTGGACCGAGCTGCACGGCAGCACCGCCGAGCGGCTCCAGAGGCACGCAGAGCCAGCCGGACCGCCGAGCGGCTCCAGAAGCACGCAGAGCCAGCCGGATCTGAGCAGAGCGTGCACCCCGTCCGTGTTATGACGTGGCCGCGTGCACCGTGCTGCACGAGACTGAGTCAAAGCGACACGTCAGGGGGGTCTGTGGTGGTGGCGGCCGCCGCACGGCACACCACATTTGGCGCCCGACTGACCGGCCGCCGGACAATTGGATACGCTCCGCTGTCAGCTAGGCCAGACCAGGCGCTGGGTCGGCACGCAGCCCCACTTCACACACCGCGGCGTTCGGCCACCCACTAAAGTCGGGTCTGGCTGCCGCGCCGGCTTCAAACATCGAAGCAACGAGAAGCATACTGTCTTGTCGACAGAGCAGTCAGTACGCCCAGAGAAAAGCCAGTGACAGCATTACGATAAGTTCCAGTATAGTTAGACTTCTCAGTCCACAGGCTTCTCAGCTCTCAGGTTCCACAATGGCAACTGACCACGAAATGTTCACCGATTCCAGTCCCTATCCCCGTCGTCGGAGGAGGCGCCCACTCACCGGCCGTTGATGCGGGATCGTTTGAGACAGGTGATCGGTTTGCGGGCGAGCCGGCGGGTGGCGCAGCAGAGCGGCATGCACGACGCTCGATGGCGTCGTCAGTAGACCGCGGACCGGCTGAAAACAACAACACAGACAACATCCACAACGGGCTGAAAACATACATCAGACAATGATAACACGTCAGACAACGGGCTGAACCACACAGAATCCAATAACTGAGTCAGTACAACGTGGTTGAAACACACATACACGCAAGGCCTCTAAACGTCACTACAAAGGCCAAGACCCAGACAACACATCGTCGACACGTGTGAGAGCTCACAGATGCTGCGCTCAGACGACAGCAGCTGAGGCCGACAGTCAAACGGGTAGCCAGTACAGGCCAAACACACATGTCGGGCACACCCGCCAAGTGGGATCGTCCCGGCCGGCTGGGTCAGCAGCTAGATTAGCAGCAGGGACAGGTTACCCGCTTAGCGGCTACTAAGACGGCTGACTGTGCTTCTGGGTCGTTAGACAGGTCATGGTTCCTGCTGAGCCAGCGACGAGGACACAAGCGCCCACATCAGCGGCGCATCAGAGTCGCATCAGCGGCCACATCAGCGGCCAGCAGCAGCGGCTCAGCAAGCGAGAGCCGCATCAAGAGCGAAAGACGATGTAATGGAAGGAGACGACACATTACAACATCCGGGCGATCGACAAGCTATTACGCAGAGTGGACGAAGAAAGGCATATGGAGGAATCCGGTGTATGATCCGTGGGAAATTAGGCCTGATAGCGGCACATAAGCCGGGAGACAACGGCGGGGACGAACGTTCTAACCGTTAGCGAGACCGAACGGAGACCAACTCGTGTGTAATCCCATTACCACGGCCGGCCCGCGTCATCCCGGCCCGCCTGTGTGCATCCTGATTACCAGCGGGACCACGCTCGTTGACCGTCGCGTGCGCGCGGCGTGACCGGGCTGAACTCTGTGGAACGGACTCGGCAGCGGCGGCCCGGCACCCGGGCAGACAGCGCGCGGCCAATGTTCCGGCCGGCTGCCTCAAATCGGCACGGCGACACCATCGAAACCGGTCCGCAGTCGCCGGTCTCCCAAAGTATATAACAGAACGCCACACAGACAGACATACAGGCAGGGCGGGGACCGGCCCGACCTCCACCCGACACGGCACAACAGGGTGCCGTTACCCGGGCCGAATCACAGTTGAATTCGATCTGTTCGCGCTGTATAGCTGTCCAAGTGTCCAGATCGCAGAGGTTCCAGACGAGCCAGCCGTCACAGCCAGCAAAGAAGAGTGCGAAGCGGTAGGACGGCGGGCCGAGAGAGCAACGCCCGATAAATTACCGGGAAAAGCTCCGTTTAATGAAAACTTCTCCCGACAGCCACGACCTGCGGCGCGCATCGTCAGATTAAATCGATGCGATTAATTGGAGAGAGAGAGAGAGATAGGCAGGGGGGAGTCAGAGGCGGAGGCAGAGCGTCATAGTCAAAGGAAGAGGAGGGAGATGGAAAGGCAAAGACAGAAGCAGCGGCAAAGAGATAGACAGTGGAAGTCCGAGACGCAGAAACGGACAAGACAGAAGAAACGAATACAGGAGCGGAAAATAGACGAGAGCGAAACAGCGCCCCGGAGAGAGAAAGGGCGGCGCTGGGAAGAAATTAAGGAAGGCGGCAAACCCACTGAGATCTGTAGATAGTGGCACACAGGGAAAGATACAAGCAGATAATGGTGAAAGATATAGGAGAGCAAACACCATGTGGCAAGACGACCGCTGATCGATTGATAAATAGCGCGATACCCCGCCAGATAGTCGGCGTTGGCGTGGGATCAGATCAGGGAAATGGATGAGTGGCCAGAAA
>VOPJ01001863.1:0-24442 GCA_014673585.1 Semibalanus balanoides | reverse complement strand
CTACAGTGGCGGATAAATTATGGCGGATATATTATGGCATAATATGTAACTTGGATCCTGTCGGATCCGAGATTCCTTGGGATCAGGCTCAGACATCAGAGATCCACTTTCATTGTTAATTATGAAACCGTTTGAGATCCAAGATCCGTTGCAAAATTTGTTCGAGGTATTCACCCGAAAACCGCTGTTATATTTTGTTGCGGGATTCCGTGGGATCATAGATGCAATTGCAACATTGCGTTTTGTCGAGAGATCCTCTGGGACAATTGCTCCTACTTTAATATCCATGCACATGTCAGCCCATCAGTCCCACTAGTCTCGTCAGTTCCACTAATACCATCAGTCTCAATGGTCCTGTCAGTCCCATTAGTTCCGTCAGCCCGTCTAGTCTCATCAGTATCAATAGTCCTGTCAGCCCTGCATCAATGCCGTATCTGGTCCCGGGTTCGCCATCTTTATCGTCCCACCAGTGTGTTACTGAATGACCTTATTGGCCGCGGTAAGGCACCATCTTCGCCACCTGCTCCTGCGTTGTGAGTCTGCCCTGTGCGTCGCCGCCAGCACGAGCTCGGAACTTCCCCCGCGCCTGACATCTGCGAGCTGCGCTGCCGCTGCCAGCGGACTGCCAGCTGAAAGGGTTAGTTACTGTCGGCGCGCACGAGCGCAGAAATTCACCCCGCGCGCGCCCATTTGGTGCCCGACCGAACGGGCACGCGAAAACGAAGGCGTACGGCTAACGAGTAACGACGCAGTAAAATTCGTCACGCATTTGACCGGGCTAATAAGACACGAGTTCGACAACACGCAGGACACGGTTTACCTGCACAAACCCATTTATCAGGCGACCCAGCCGCTCGCTGTAGACGCCTTTGAAATGCATTCTGGTTCTGTGCCCTGTTACAACTGAAATGCATTACATAACTCAACAGATATCTGAACTATCAACTATCAAGTGCTATTGTTAACTGGAGGAGGGGCGGTGGCCAACATTATTTATAAATATGGTGCAATACCGCCAGTTGATATCTCTTTGAGGCTGACTGCCTGGCAGCCTGGACGCCCACCGCCGTTCCCATCCTACCGTGTAGCTGCCACTCTCGACCCGGGAACAAGGCGGGACGATGCAAGGCCAAACTACACCGCAGCAGGCAGGGATTTCGACAGTCGACACCCAGACCGGAGTCAGTAACACCTCGAGCCACCGGCCCCTGTCGGCTCCTGTCGGCATGTGTCGGCATCGCTGTCGGCATCGCTGTCGGCATCGCTGTCGGCATCGCTGTCGACAGCAGCCCTGTCTGCGGCAGTCTTTGATCCGTGTCTGAAGAGCAGTTCAGCTGAATCCACATCGCAATGTCACGTCACGGGTCACATGGTGTCGGAAGAAAGCTGCCACTTACCAAGTTACCATCCCTAGAGACGGTTATAGCCACGCGAAAAGTCAGGCGTGTTCTGGACGTTTGGTTAGAAACGTTTGTTTAGGCGATGGACATTTGGTTAGAACGGACACTAACCAATATCAAATGGATATCAAGCATATCGGAACAGTGCTTTCATGTCTGTCAGATATACATCATATGCAGCATATTGACTCACCCTTTGCCTGCCATTTGCGCGGCCACATTGCTGGTCGCTTGCTGTCACCAATAAGTGTTATATTTTTATTTTTATTAAGTGGTGCATTACTGACGCACAAAAATTTGTTTGCAGATCCGAGTATCCATCGAATTGTTGAACTATGGTGATATTTAAATAAATATGTTAAAGAGCAATAATCACAATGTTTTTTATAGGAACTTGCTTTGCAATTGTCTAATTGCTTCCGTTATGACATAACAATTGTTTAATTGTTAACGTTCATATTGACATATATATAAACAATCAATTCCTCATAATAATTTATTGTCATCAATAAATTAATATGAGGAGTTGACTGTTTTTAATTATTAAGTTACAACTTTAAGAATTGAATAACATAATCCCTGATTCAATGTTGTCAGTTTTTAATTTAAACAGTACATTTACTTCTTTCGAAACTCATAAGCAGTGTTTTCACGTCACCATTTGAAGCGCACCAAATCTGGTGCCGGTGTTTCACATTTGGTCACGCTGGACAATGTCCCTGAAACAAATCGCCGACACTAAAAAGGCTGTCGTCGGTTGCAAAGTTGATTTTCCGATTAAATTGACAATGTTTAATTGTTTGTAGAGATTGTTTTTGGAGAAATGATTTTCTGCAATGATGATGTCAACTATGTAAATGTTGCATACATGGGTGTAACTTTGTATGTGGTTGGTGCGGAAAGCTCCACACCAACTTGAAAGTTGGTGTGGAAAATCCACACCAACTTATCGTAGGAGATATGCAGTTTTGATCATCATAGGGGCTTTTTTGTGGCCGTGTGCACATGAAGACTGTCCTTTTATGAATAGCAATTCATTTTGGCATCATTTATAAGACGATTAAACGAAATTCGGGAAGTAAAACTATTTATCAATGACAATCCACACCAACTTTGAAAACGTTTCTACGCCCATGGTTGCATATACACCCATATACAAAGTTATACTTTTCATGTAATGCTGAAAATCTCGGAACAAGCACTCTCTATGAAACCATTGAAGAAGAAAAAACAGTGCAACTAGGTCGCCATAGGCGGCCAAGTTAAACAGCTAATTTGGTTTCCTTGTTTATTCAATGTCTGTCAAATGTATAGGATAAATGGTCATGTTATCGAAACAAGTTGAATTTAAAATATATTTTCCACTCCATTGCTTAAGAAAACAATACGGTAAAAGTCCGCAGTTTGATTAGATCCAAAAGTACTTGCAAGCAAATTACAAGTACCGTTCATTGAAAGTGTGGAACGCTTATCAACTTTAACTTGAAATATATTTCGGTAGGAATATATTTATGCAAAATGTGATGAATTTACAATTTATTTTTGTTTTGTCTATCGATTTCAAGTCATAACTCCCTTTTTGTGGGAAAAGATGATTATTTCCCTTTAATGTCAGCGAGAGTGCTTGTTCCGAGTTTGTTTTAGGCTGGGAGATTCGGGGATCCAATGGTAATCACAGCAATTGCCAGAATGTTTTATATGTGTTACAGGCAATATGAAAACCAAGGCAGTTTGGAAGCTGCCTGGCTCAATTCTGGCAGTCCGGAAACTGCCACTGGCGGATCCAGTCTCCCAATATAGGAGGGGGTGACCAATTTTGCTGCGGGCCTCCGGATTCTTGACCCGGGGGAGGGAGGGTAGGGTCGAGTCGTTTTTTTATTGTATCTACTGTAAATCTGTAAATTTATAAATGTATAACTTACCTATACCCAAAATACGATTTCTTGACGTGTTTAGTGCACTAAAATACCTAAAATATGAACGCCGGTACGTTATCGTCATAAATGGGACTCATGGTGGCTGCTTTGCGACATTTCCTTCTAACAGTCTGTAGCTTGTGTACTATTAGCTGCGAAAACTTATTTTTAGATACGATGCAGAGGAATTATTACTCGGTGATTAGCTTTCCGAATTATTACGCGTTTTTACCTTTGTTACAGGAATTATCACGTTTTGTTTGTTTATGTGTTTGTTTTTGGGTGGATAATCTACATTGCGTCCCTGTCGAGCGTGGAGTGGGGGTGGGGGAGGCTTTTGCCCCTGCCTAACTTTTGCCCCTGCCGCCCCTGGCTCCACCAGTATATCGCCACCGTGCAAAAGCTACGTTGATTGTAAATCGCTCCAGATAAAAACAGCGTCAGATGTGCCACTTTCCCTTCTCCCTACTGGTACAAAATTGCAACCAGAACACGAAAAGTTAGAACAGTTAGAACAGTTAGAGGAAACACGATCGAGCAAATAGAGGAAATTCAAACGAGGCAAACCATAATTTATCTTTTGTCGAAACGTTATTTTTTGCAGCCATTACACCTTTTTCATCACCAGTCTCAGCGGATATGGGGGGGGGGCTAATTTGTATTGCCGCCCCTGTTCGGTCTGGAATAGGGGAGGGGGATTTAGCCCCTGCCACCCCTGGATCCGCCAGTGAAAACTGCCCGAAGACCTAGGCAGTTTCGAAACTGCCTGACGATGCACGACTCCAGTTTCCGCGCGGTCACGTGACGAGCCCTTATATGGTGCTGCCGGTGATCCGGCGTCGGTATCTACGAATGGTGATGCATTATTCCTGCAAGCTGCACAGTGCACATAGACTATCTGAACAATGCACGCATGACTTAACAGGTGTCTACGCAGATGCCTCAAATAATAAAAATTAGGAGATATCCACTTGTGTTTGTGGATGAAACGGTAAGTAGACGGCGAGAAAATGGCTGCAATTTTCTCACGACCTAGGTGACATTTCAACGACGTGCAGTGTCAAGAAAAGGGTTCGCTAGGGTGTATAATTAACGGGATGGGAACAAGACAGGATCGGAGCGGAACGGTAACGAGTCAAGAACGGGATGGAAACGAGTTGGGAATGTGACAGATTTGGGGACGGAGACGGGGTCGGGGACTGGAACGGGATTGTGCGCATGCTGTATGATCCTGATCATTTGGGTTAACTTGCACAGTTTTTTCCCAACATTCTAATTGGTGGCATTATTATGTCATATATTCTAGCATCCACAGATTCCGGCATTTTAACGTCACCATTCCTTCAGCAGATCCGCTTGTCTTCTTGGCAGATGAGACATATAATAGTATTCTTCATGGCTCCGAGTGGAAGATAAGGATATCTTTTCCAAACGTGTGACTGAAAAACCGAGCGACAAGGGCGAGGTTTTGTCAGGACACCGGCGCGGAATATTTTAACTAGTCTGCCACGAGGGAACGACGGAAGAAGTCCTACATGCGGGGTATGCTTTAAGTATAGCACGATCCGGGAGGAAATGCTCGGGCCAGAACATGTCCGACCCGAATTCCTCTTTTTGATAGGCCGGGCAGAAACAAAAGTTTCTTGACCCGGCTTTACTGCTCGGCCTAACTTTATAATTATACTATATTACTTAATAATGAATAGGCTCAGTGCATATATTAAAGTATATTCCGGCATGTAGGAAACTCGTACTACCTAAAACTGACGAAATTATCTGGAAACCAGTTTGGCAAAATTTAGCTCTTGTCCTCGTGCTTCGCACTGCGACCTCGCTATTTTGCAAACTCGTTTCCAAGATAATTTTCGTCAGCCCCGCGTCATAAATATATTTCTATATCTTTCTAGGTAGAGTTTGATTCAGTCTAGTTCATTCAGCACTTGATTTTTCGACGAAAACTCGCGTGACCTTATCTTGCATCTCAGAGGATGCCAAATATAACACATATTTCACTTTATCGTTGAACGAGCATTTAAACGTTTTATCTTGCATCTCAGAGGAGTGCAAAGATAAAAATATTCCTGTACTGCAGACCCAATGGAAAATCAAACTCTACTAGAAAGATAGCAGAATTCTCGCACTAATGCATGGTGTTGTTCTTTGCTAACAGATAAATTGGATGTGTTTGAATGACCAAGCAATAAAATAATTGGTGGAATCGTTCATAATTTACAAATATGGAAAATATTAGGCGTAATTGACCCATAATCCAACACAAACTGAAACAGTTCTAGCGGCACCCAGTACGCGAATAATACATTGCAATCGATACCTTTCGTATTAACCCTATAGCCTGTTGGCAGCCAGAATTAGGTTAACCTATGGGGAGGGCAGATTCTGCCCCAAGAGATCTCAGGCACCGTAAGTCGATTTCGATGGGACATACACCACTCGACTCGTCATGATAAGATTGATAAGATAAGACTTGATAAGACATGATAAGAGTTTTTGACTTCTAAATTTATTTATTTTTGTTCAAAAATAAGAGCCCAATGGGCAACAAATACGATTTTTTTGATAGCTCATTGCCATTTTTCATGCAAATTAATTTATTGATTTTCATGCAACAAACGTTTTAGAGCTTGAAATGTACTTGTTTTCTATGCATCAAAAACAAGCACCAAAATGCATATTCATAGGCGTATTCAGGGGATGAAAATGGTGTGACTTTCTGATAATATATATATGTCCTGCTCGTGATTGTTTGAAGCCGTATGAACCGTCACACGTGGATTTTATTTCCTGTAATTTGTTGAATATATATAGACCTGACACAATAGACCTGAATCTGCCTATTGTGCGCAGGCAGATTCAGGTAAACATCGTGGGGGAGGGGATACATGCGCGTAACGCTTTTATCATCTTGCTAATTTTAAGGTGGGTGGACCAAATTTAAGGGAGAGTATCGCCTTCATTTTTGTCTACGAGTGCGCCTCTGCCCTAAAGTATGTACAATCCAAGTATTTATGATGCATATTCAGGGACAGATCTAGTCGCATTTTTTTGTTGGGGGGGGGGGGCAATTCCAGCGGCATATTTCCCAAAAGCTGGTGAGCCGTGGGAGCCGACCATTCAGCTATCAGCGATAAAGTTTGGGGGGCGCGTCGTCTGCAACTGTACGCAGGGGCGTCGTCGATAATTTTTATGTGGGGAGTCAGTTGAAATGACGAAAAAGATGTGCCCCAATTTTCTGCGTGTTTTTAAACTTTTTTAGCATTTGTAATGCAAATTTTCCTGTTATAGTATAGGTACATATATGCGTGTTATTTAGCGTCGCGAAGTGGCGCGAAATCTTTACGGGTTTGTCCGATAAAACCCAGACATATAGGCGGTGCAAAGGATAAGGTGGGCCTTGTAAAAGATAAGAAGATACAAATATTATTCATTTAATTCAGCGTTACGACGAACCGGAAAAGATGACGATTGGTTCGTTATGACGATGGTCACCGATGCAACGCATCGAAGCGGCGTAAAATTTGATTTTAGGTCGTGGAAAATGAATTTGTTATGTTGAAACCAGACCGTGGGTGGAGCCAAGCCTCTACTAGGTAACCACTTTTCCTGGTTGCACATCTCGGTATGATGCAAATGGCAAAATATTGGTACCTGGGGCCAGCTGTTACCGCTAGGGAGAGCTTATGCCAGACATTTTTTTTTTCATTTTCAAAATTTATTTAATTGCAAAACTTGTGTCATGCATGTGCCGCAAGGCGGCGCGAGATTTTTCCTTTTTTCTGTGGGTAACTGGATTTTGACCGCTGCAAAGGAAATTGTACGATAAATTTGCGGAGGCGGACTGTTTGTCCGACTTTAGGGGGGGGGGTGTGTGGCAAATACAAGTATTAGGATCCTTTGGGAGAGGGCAATGACCCATTGGCAGTTGACCCCCTGGATCCGCTCCTGTGCATATTGCAGTGGAAATCCTTCTGACGCATTTATTGCACCGCAAACTACTAAGGAAGTATGCGCCCCACAGCTGCATTCGTAACATCCACCCAAAAACAGGAGCCTGGCACCGCCTCTGCTGGTTTTCTTGCAATATTGACTCAGCACGTGTAAATGAATCTCGGCAAAATTCAGAAAGTTTCAAGACGTAAATTCCCCAGTAGTTTTGGAGCAGCGAGCGGAAAAACACCAAAGAGGCATAATCTGCCCACACAGGGAATAGTCGCAATTTCTTGTGGAAGGAATAGTCGCAGAACGAACGCGCAGGCTCTCGTGCCACCGCCCGTCACGCACTGTTTCCGGTCCGAGTCACGCCTCTTCCATTTCCCAGCCACAGCTTATTCAGTGTGCACTCTGACCCCGAACGTCCGGCCTCCCAGTCCAAGCCCATCAACCCTATCCAGCCGAACGCGACGAAAATGGCGCTACTTCGACTAATCAGACTCTGTGTCTGAGTGGTCAGCCGGCTGCTGTTTTTACCCCCTTCCGTTCCTGTCCCCGCCGCCGAGTCCCCCAGCGAGGGGGCGGACCAGATGCGAGTCCGCAGCAGAGGGGGCTGGCACAGAGTTACCTGCGCGGTGCAGAGGGACAGCCGGGACGCCAGGTGGCGGGACGCACGGCGTGATTTACCGCGGGATGACCACCCGCGCGAGCCAGAGCGCGCCTTGATTAACAATTTTGTCTTGATCGGCGGTTTTTGCGGCGGTGAGCGGTAACGAGACTGGGCTGCAGTCGATTGGCTGGGCGGTCGAGCCGCGCTGTAAATCTCCCGGGAGACAGCTGAGGATGAGAGCTGGGGTAGCGGCCGGTGCCACCGCCCCTGTTCACCCCTCTCAGCTCACATGAGTGGACATACCTCTCTGATCAGCGCCCGCTACCTGAGTGTTGATAGTCAGGATGGGAGCATCACCCTGCATCTACCCCTGAGAGATTTTCACTCTTTGAGCCCAGACTCCGCCGCCCGCCGCATGCGGCATGCAAGTGGCTTCGTTGCCATCCAATTACGGTCGCCTCCGCCCACAAGCCCTCGTCATGAACACAACTCAACAGTAATTAGATCACAATTCATATTCGACTCGGTCGTTATCTGGCGTGAGTTGCGGATTACACGCCGCCGCTGTTGAAGAACGCACCTGGGCGGCGAACGGGGGGGGGGGGGGGACACCTGAGAACAGAAGGGTCGGCATGCATGCAAATGGTAATGGGTGGACCAACATGCTCTGGGATGGAGTTTGCCTCAAGGCGGTTCTGTGGAGATTGGATGAGATTCGCTTTCTTCTCTGTGGTTAAACTGAATTGCCTCATAATATATTGCATCGATTTACAGGTACCATTTGACGATATTATTAAAGCACTGGGTATTAGTATGTACCATTATATGTCTTTGAAATAGAGCTGACGAAGTTTGTGAGACGGACAAGCAACACTAACTCTTCATCTAAGGTAACAACACATCAACATAGATATTATAACTGAGCAGAACACACAGACACAGACGGGAAAGACTGATGACGTTTTTTAGGTACATTTACGAAAGGCACCTGATACTTTTACAGAAGTTTGACAATAGCGTAATTTGGTTGTGTTCAAGTTCATGTTTAATTGTGTATGGACCATGCGGACGATGACCTCTCAACATAGAATAACACAACATAGGGGACAACATAGGAGACAACATAGAACAACACATTAGATACATCATACTTATGAGCCCAGCCCAGCTCCGAGAAGATCTTCCTCTTAGGCTAGTCCCACACTTGCAAATAATCGATTATATAACTACAATATGACGAAATTGGATACAGTATTAAAAGTGCGCAAATTAATGCAAAGGTCCAGAAAGGACCCAACCCATCATATAGTTTGGAAGAGAGCACCATATCAAGCTCCGAACATAACCATGCTGGCAGTTCCAAGTCACGGACGGAATGGCTCCATTTGACTCAGGCAGTGCCCATCTGAGCCTCTCAAGGGGCCCAATTTCAGGCTGGGAAACTATGACTATCACGATCGTGTGATATTGACAACAGGCTGGTCAATTGACGGATCTGACGACAGACAGCGCCCACGTTGAAATCACCAAGGACTAATCTCAATTATTGACGCTGAAATCAAGCGCCGTGTCGAATACTGCCGCAGTGAGTTGTCAGAAATGTGCATCGACTCATGGACACTTGCATGCTTTTTCGAGTGTTTGCTTTGTTTGTGCAATTACTTATGCCCTATCCTGTGCATGTCTTATCCTGTACAGGGGTACGAACACTGGTGTATCCAGGGGGCGGCAGGGCTCCCCTTCATTCCAGGCCGGACAGGGGCGGCAATACAAATTAGCCCCCCCCCATATCCGGTGAAACTTGTGATGAAAAATGGGTGATAGCTGCGAAAAATAACGTTTTGATGACAAATAACTCATTTTTTACCTCGTCCGTGTTTCCTCTAATTGCTCGTTCGTGACTCCTCTATTTGGTAGCAATTTGGTAGCAGTATGGAGAAGGGAAAGTGACACGTCTGGTCTGACACTATTTTGATCTGGAGCAACTCACAATCAACGTAGCTTTTGCACGGTGGCGATACACTGGTGAATCCAGTAGGCGGCAGGGGCACCCCCCCCCCCCCCCCCCCACCACCACCACCATTCCACGCTCGACAGGGGCGGCAATCAAAATTATCTACTAAAAAACAAAAGCACAAAGAAGAAAAAACGTAAGAAATCCTGTGATGAAAGTAAAAACGCGTAATAATTCGGAAAGCTAATAACCGAGTAATAATCCCCCTCCATTGTATCTAAAATAAAGCAAGTTTTCAAAGTTAATAGTACACAAATTACAGGCAATTATAAGGAAATGTCGCAAAGTAGCCGCCATGTGTCGCATTTGTGACGATAACGTACCGGTTTTCATTTTGTAGGTAGATATATGAGCGCACTAAATACGGCGAGAAACTCGTATTTTGAGTATAGGTAAGTTATACATTTATAAACTTACACTAGATAAAATCATATTTTTCACCACTCGATCCTACCCCCCTTCCCCCAAGGTCAAGGGCTCGAAGGCCCACGGCGAAATTAGACCCCCTCCCCATATTGGGAGACTGGATCCGCCAGTGGGTACGAGCCTGTTGTATTCTGCGTGGGTCGCGGCACCAACAGGCAGCACGTGCAGAGGCTTTTCAATGTCACGCCTGCTCGTTAGTTCTATTGCAGGTCGCTTGCAGTATGCTGCTGCGTGAAATACGTACAATTTATGCGGCTGCAGAGAGAATAAGTCAGAGCGGCGTAGATCCGGAGTCGTGGCCCACAACTCAGCCGAGAATCCGCTATAGACGAGTGTCCCGTGCATCCTCAGCCGCCACTCATAACTCAGATTAGTGGCGGGCACTCTCACAAGGCGACCAGTGTCATGCAAACAGGACAATAAATCGCAGCGCTGCGCTCCGCAGGGGATTTTCTGCACTGCAGGGTACACTGAGCAATGCTTTGATGATAAATAACACTTGTTTAGGGTGGGCACTAAACTTTCAGACCAGGATTTCACGTAGATAACTTTCAGCTTAAATGTTGGAGTGTTTAAATATAACTTACTTGTTCACACAATCTGTAAAGTGCTGCATTAAGATCATTGTAGAAAAGACTTAAATTCGGTCGCATTACATTTGGCGTTGAATACATATGAAAATAACATTATAGTGCAGCATGCATGTGTTAGCTTTGTATAAAATGCACTTCATCATATCACAATGCAGTAGAGTAGTGTATTGTTGTGATGGTGTGTTTGGTTTTCAGGGCATCGCATTATCTAGACAAAATAAGGTCATTGGACCACCGAGCATGCACTTTATGTTTAATGTAAGGAAATAATTACCTTCTCCACAAAAATGAAGCTATTACTGGAAATCAACAGATGAGACCAAAATATATTGTAAGCTGCTCCGAATTTGCATAAGATCATTCATAACGAAAGATATTCCAAGTTAAAGGGAGAGTGCCACCTCGCAGGCCAATATCGTGTTTTGGTGTATATCGGTAGATTAAGCGTGTCTGATTTCACCTGCAAAGTCTGATTCCCGAAACTCCCCCATTAGATAAAAAATGGACCTTCAATGATTGGCAATCATTCGTAGAATTGGAGTCGCCTCATCACCATTTTGAATCACTTCTTTCCGGACTATAATATTCTTTTGAATTCTGCACATTCCACATCACCGTTCCATCAGTGAACTTTAATATTAAAATTCGTATGCAGTTTATTATATTGTCAGCAATCTTAGCTTTCTTAATTATCAAACAGCAAAAATGGCTCTTGCTCGACTTTGGGCCGTACAAGTTAAATGGCGTTACCTTATAACACAGATGGACGTTTCAAGGTTAAGTCTGGGCGAATTTGGACGCGCTCGACTTCGGACGCGCTACTTGGACACGTAACAGTTGCAGCAAAACAGAATTAGGGCAGCCATCTTGAATTTAGTGCTGAGCACAATTGGGACCAACTTTTGGCGTCAGACAACAATAGAAAATGCTTTGCCGATACAGTGCTTTGGGGTAAGTTTGAGCAGGAGCATACATGATTGTTAGTTCCCAGCATTCATTTGGGCTGCTTTTTAGAAATCCTCCGGAGGTGGCACTATCCCTTTAAAGTTGATAAGCTTGGTAACAAATTCAACCATCGAACTAAAATTAGCAATGGCTACGCACTGGCCACTGATATTTATCATGAAGGTATAGCGATATGTTTCCTGCAGTCCATCTTTGGCGAATATGTACTCAATTGCTATGAACAATCAACACACATTTGAAAAAGTGCACTGAAATCGGAAATTATGCTTGGCCCCCGAGTGCAACCTGTTAGGTGTTCTCGACTTATGTTTGGAAAATACATTTTGTGTTTTTCCCATGAATTTTCAACAAATAGGTATTTAATACATTACAATGAACGCATGAAACATTTATCCGAGCCGTTTTCCTATAATCAATTAATGAACGTTTCAAGAAAACCGAAATGCATTCGGCGGATCAACCTGACCCCGAACGACGACGTATTTAGTGTCGCAGACTTGTTGAGAGGTAATTCAACGATGGTTTGGATTGGTTTGTGGACCAAGCACCGTATCCTCTTGGGATTATGGTGCTAATTGGAACTCTCACCCTGTTCCGAGGGTTATTATATGGGGGCCGGTCGACTGTTACAGCGGCCCGCCCAGGGATTTGACCCCGGGTCACCGGCACAGAAGACGGGAATCCTGCCCCTGCGCCAGATCGCTCCCCGTAATTCAACGAGAGGTATTGAACGCTGAACAGATTGATACAAAAGCGTCAGATATGTCGCACTTCCAATGGTGAGTGCAAAACATTGATCTTTACCTACGAAATGATAAATGTACTCGTACTTGCATTTTACTTTTGCCAAGTGTCCAACTTCAAAAAAGGAACACTTATATTTCATTCTTAAATTTAGATCACATAATTTTATGCCATAATGGTAGCCTAAGACATAGTTGTTTAAAAGTGAAATGGTCATTATTTCCCTTTAATTATATTTGCCGTTTGATAGATAAAAGGCAATATGTCATCTGTCAAATTTTTCACATCTCTGTAACGAAACCCCCATTCCCATGTTGCAAAGTTGTACCTTGATACTGCTAAAGGTCGGAGCATTCCAATCTCGCTAGAAGGGGCGAGTGACACCACACGGTGATCGCCCATACCTTCAAGTTCGTATATCTCCTAGTAACTATTTATGACGTAGACGCGGTTCCATTATCCAAGATAATTATAACACGCCACATACCGATAGTAGGAGCTTACTCACTGCCTACGCTGGCTTGTCGCAGTGTGTAGTTATCAATGAATCCGCCTTCCGAGGGCGGCCCACAATTGACGAGACAATCATAGCTGTCTTGATTGTGTGGTGAAATCTGCAAAGCACGTCTCTGTGTGCTAGGATTTACACGCGTGGTGTATGACTGCCGGTCCCTCACACTACGCCAGGCGACCAGCACGCGAGGCGGGGGAGGGCCGGCGCGCCTCCGCGTCAGCTGCTAGTCAGTGCTCGCCGCCTCTCCAGTCGTCGGGCTGCCGGCAGGACCGCACACACCAGTCAGCGTCGATCCGTTTCCCTGAATTTCGCAAGCTCAATATCGCAGAGAACCAGTCCGTGACCTCCGAGTGGTTTATTCTCGGATGCCTTATTATTGAGCTACCTGAAGAGAAGTGTACGAATCCCCGGCCACCTCGAATTCACGATAACAGTCACGTGACCCTCCGGGCGGTTATCTCGGCCCTGGTTACCTACCCCTCTGCGCTAAACTGTAGGAGTTATCTTCGTTGAGACTGCTGGGTTACTACAACAGTCAGCGTGAACCCTAGGGCGGTATATCTCTCGGGCTGGAGTGATTGTGTATATCCAGGTAACGTTCATATATGTTACTCTGACTCACGATACAACAGTACCACGTGCGGCACGGGCTCGCGCGCCGTTGTCTACGGTCGCCTACGCCTGGCTTAGACTCTCACGATATCCCCCGCCACACGGATCACAGCAGTCAGCGTGCCTCCGCCATGTGTATCTGGCTGTTATAGACTCCAGCGTATCCCCAGACTCCGGACTCTGGACTCCTGCAGGGCGAATCGGACTGAAGCCGACACGGTGGGGTCCGCGAGACCCCGCCTGGTTACTCTCGGGCTGTTATAGACTCAAGTATTCCCGGACTCCGACTCGGACGGTGGCGCGCGTGCAGTGGCGAAATGGGACTCGAAGCCACACGACAGTGGGGCTCCGGAGAAAACCCCCCTGGTTCAGTGGTTATCTCGGCTGTTATACGCACTCCAGAGTAATCTCCCGGACTCCCCCCGTACTTTGGTAATACCTAGTGCGCAGGGGACTAATCCTGAGTGGAACTGAACCGACACGGTGGGGGCTCCGGGAAACCCCCGCTGGTTTATCTTCGGCTGTTAAAGGCTGGCGAGAGTATCCCCGGACTCCGGACTCTGGACTCCTGCGGGCGAATCGGACTGCGCCGACACGGTGGGCTCCGGGAGACCCCGCTGGTTTATCTCGCTGTTTAATAGACTCCAGAGTATCTCCCGGACTCCGGACTCCGGACTCCTGCAGGGCGAATCGGACTGAAGCCGACACGGTGGGGCTGCGGGAGAACCCCCGCTGGTTATCTCGGCTGTTATAGACTCCAGAGTATCTCCCGGACTCCGGACTCTGGACTCCTGCAGGGCGAATCGGACTGAAGCCGACACGGTGGGGCTCCGGGAGAACCCCCGCTGTATCGGACGGCAGCGGAGCGCCGCCTGACACGGCGCCGGCCCCAGACACCGCCCCTCGCACGATTTATGCCCGCCCAGTCAGGTCACGCGTATTAGCGGCGCTAATTTGCTCCTTATCGGCGGTCCGGGCCGGTCCGGGCCGGGCTGACCGGCCGCTGAGCACACGGAGCCGAGACACCACTCCGACCGACACACACGAGTCCACGGAACCGAGACACCACTCCGACCGACACCCACGAGTCCACGACCGACCACCGGATGAGACGGGACGGCGGGGGTAGACCTGGCCGCGGGGAGGGGGCAGACCTGGCCGCGGGGAGGGCAACCTGGCCGCGGGAGGGGGCAGACTGGCCCGGGGAGAGGCAGAAGCCTGGCCCGGGGGGGGGCAGACCTGGCCGGCGGGGAGGCAGCAGAACCTGGAGATAGAGGGGGCAGACCTGGCCGCGGGGAGGCAGCAGACAGGCCGGGTGAGGGCGGCAGACCTGGCAGATAGGAAGGGGGCAGCCTGGCCGCGTGGGAGCCAGCAGACGCTGTGGCGATGGAGGCCAGACCTGCCGCGGGGAGGGGGCGACCTGGCCGCGGGGAGGCAGCAGACCTGGCAAGAAATAGGAGGGGGCAGACCTGGCCGCGGGGAGGAGCAGACCTGGTGCGGGGAGGGGGCAGACCTGGAGATAGGAGGGGCAGACCTGGCCGCGGAGGCAGCAGACCTGGCAGATAGGAGGGGGCAGACCTGGCGCGGGGAGAGCAGCGACCTGGCCGCGGGAGGGGCAGACCTGGCCGCGGGGAGAGGGCAGACCTGGCCGCGGGGAGGCGGCAGACCTGGTCGCGGGGAGGCGGCAGACCTGGCCGCGGGGAGGGGGCAGACCTGGCCGCGGGGAGGCGGCAGACTGGCAGATGGAGGGGGCAGACCTGGCGGGGAGGGGGCAGACTGGCAAGATAGGAGGGCAAGACCTGAGCCGCGGGGAGGCAGCAGACCGGCCGCGGGGAGGGGCAGACCTGCGCCGCGGGAGGGGCAGAACCTGGCCGCGGGGGAGTGGGCAGACCTGGCCGCGGGTAGGCGGCAGACCTGGCCCGGGGAGGGGCAGATTGCAGATAGGAAGGGGGCAGACTGGCACGGGGAGGGGGGCAGAACTGGCAGATAGGAGGGGGCAGACCTGGCCGCGGGGAGGGGGCAGACCTGGCCGATAGGAGGGGGCAGACCTGGCCGCGGGGAGGCGGCAGACCTGGCCGCGGGGAGGCGGCAGACCTGGCCGCGGGGAGGGGGCAGACCGGAACGGCAATATGTCATGCGCCCAGCAGCGCAGGAAGGTTTTGCAGATGCCGTTTGGTTTGGTGATTCCGGAGCCGTCGGCGGCCTTTGTCTCACTAAGAACGCCGCGGGGGTCGCAGCGATAGCACACGTGACTGTGTTCTGAGATCAGTTTTCACTGAATCGCTGCACTCCGGTGAGTGGCTCCGGTGAGATGAATCGCTGCACTCCGGTGAGAATAACCTCGCCCTGTTCCGAGAGGCCGGGCACTGGAGCGGGGCAGATGGCCGCGGAATTTACAGTGACATTTAGTGCGCAGCGTGTAATGCTGTTCACATAGCTCCGGCCTTGATGGTGATAGTTCACACTCAGAACTGAAACAACGGGCGAGATTCTCAGACTGACCACCAACTAGCGTTGCCTCTGAGTCGGTGTTGAGTCACTTTACACAAAACAGCCTCAGCTTACAAGCGCCGCTTAAGTCTGCTTTGTGCCAAGTGAGTGCCACTAGCGAAGGCCGAAGGCTGCCGGACGAGACACAAGAAGCACGCTACTTATTCATTTAGATGTTGACTACCTTACCACCAAACATCGCTATGGACATTATACAGTATTGCATTGTGCCTGTGAGCAATAACATCTTTGAACACCTTTTCTCTCACTCTGTATAGCTAAAAAGAGCGTATATACCTACACACATTCATCAGCAGACAGTGTAAGAAGCTTTGATGCAATTTTTATGTAGTTGCCTACCTAGTGGTTTGGCTCCCCCGGCATGACGCCAGATAAATGACACAATGAGAGGACTATATCCTTGTTGTTACCAAAAGCGTAATTGGTTGCTCATTTATTCAGGGTAACATTTGCTGAAATCAGTATTGAAGCTGTTTTAATGCGTTTAAAAGAAACTTCACCTTTAACATAGGATTTGAGTTGAGATAACCAAGCTGTTCTCCATACTCAAAAATGACTTGAAAAGCTTTCACATCATCATAGAAACTCCTAAATTAACTAGTATTTAGTCCTAAAGTCGGGGACTGTAATACTCGGTACCTCCAATCGCTGATAAGCTGATTTTGGTTGATTTGACGCATGATTATGCCGTACAGATGACGTAAGACTTTGGGGAAAGTGTTTGATAAGAAGCAGATAGTGCTGCTGCTGGAGGCGGACAAGAACATACTGTTTCAGTACCTCGTTCCCTTGATTGCAAGAATCAACTTTGTTAGGTATTTATCGTGATTTTGATGCTTAAATAGTCTATAAAAACGTTATTTTTAGCAACGTTCATAGCGAAATTATTCAGACAGAGTGAGTGAGAACGCGAAGCGTTCGAACGAACGTACCTACTATCTAGTCTTACAGATGGGCCGAAATCCGTCTTCATCTTGCTAGCGTGCATGGGTTTCAGGGATAACTCCCGTGTCACTGCATTGATTATGCAAAAGTATACACTGTCCACTGACAATTTTTCGTAAATCAATACATGGCATACCTACTAATACTATATATATAAAGGCTACGTGAAAGTATTTAACACAACTAAAGATGCTTCCAACATCCATATATGAACAAAACTAGGTACATAACGGCCGCACTTGGCTTGACTTCGAATTAATCTCCGTAACGATTTTATAGGAAACAGAAGTAACATTATTTGAGAGCCACAGAAAGGCGCAAATTGTTTTACCAATGGTGACGAATGCCTAATAACTAATCAGAGCAAATATTGTGGTGGTTCTCAAAGTGTTGTATTTCTCTGCATCTTCAACAAGTACTTGGGCAAGTATACTGTCTTGCATGCGCCACGATCCCTCTAAAATCGATGACGTTTGGATGACGTTGTGCTTCTTAGCAATCTAATTTCGCATTATTCTGAGGAGAAAAGTATGAATTAGAAGAACCAAATAACTGGCATTTTTATTTGTTTTCCGCGTTAATATATATTGTTATGAATTACTAGTTTTTAGTAACATGATAATTAATTTCTAGCTTCTCTCAATCATTTCTGAGCTTTTTCACATTTTGTTCAAGGTGAACTGTTTCCTTTCCAACCAGCTTCCTGAATGTTCACTTCCTGGTAAACCAGCTTCCTGTGAGAGTGAATTATGATTCGAAAATTGCATGTTACTTTGTTCAAAATACCCCAGACTTAAATACATTTTTTTATATTTTTACATTGCATTGGCCTAATAGCTGATTCGTTGCTCGTGGGCATGGCTGATGGCAGCATTGGATTATGCTACGATTACCGCTTAAAGGTAAAATATCTACTGCTTTCTAGGGGTGGATCCAGGGGGGGGGGAATCCGGCCATGTCCCCTTAAAATTCCTAAAATCGCAGCAAAATTGACACGTTTTCAGATATAAAAGAAAATCTAAGCAACTTTTTATACGGAAAGTTTGTTTTAAATCAGCTATCAATGCATAAGCAAGCAGAATCCAGTGGTGGAGCTTTATGAAATCGGTCGGAGGACCCTAATGTTAATTTTATGGATTTTAACTCCATTCTTATCATGCAACGCCATAGGCCTAATGTTTTTTGTTTTTGTTTTTTTTTGGGGGAGGGGGGGGGGGCTCGGGCCCTCCCCAAGATATATAAAGTTCCGCCCCTGGCAGAATCCAATGAGTTTTCAGAATTTTGCGAGACTTCTTGGACTTGACCCCCTCAACATCCACCGGTGGCCCCTGCCAAACTACCGTTTTGGATCCGCCCCTGCTGCTTACATATATAACCCCCAGCGTACTTTTTTACAACACGCTACGGTAGCTGTGCTAAGGGATTCGGTTGATAGCGCCATCTACATCAATAGTAGTTGCTGCAGCAGCGCCACCTTTCGTTTCTTATTACCAGCGTCATGTCCCGTACCAAACGGTGACGTTTACGAATCTGGTGACAAATGCTTATTGGCGCCTCAATTCGTTAGTCCTGCGAATCTGGGAGGGGGAGGACTTCAACCGGAGCGATCCTGGGGGCTCGGCTCACCCCCTGGTAGCGATGCATCTGTACAAAGGGTTTATCTTCGCCCCTTGGGTGTACCACAGACCCTTTCTGACAGACCAAGAACCCTCTTAGAAAAGTCCAGGACCTCTTAGGGCTGCTGAGGGATCTTCTGAAGTGTTTAAGGCCATCTCTGGCTAGACGAAGTATCTCTCAAGTGAATCGAAAGCCTTTTCAGAAGGACGAGATCCCTCTCACTTCCCAAGTTATATAAGGGCCCTATCGGGAATTGTACGTGACCCTCTCAGACGGGATGAGAGTCCTCTCAGGCTGTTCCATGGGCGTCGGAAGCGGGGGGGGTCGTCCCCCAGTTACAAAATCATAGGGGAACGCCCCCTCCCCCAAGAAAGCTGACTTACTTGTTGTTGTTTTTGCTGAATTCGTTTCAAAGGATATGGAACTTAATTTATGATTAGGTAAAATTATATATCCCTTTTAACCCTATATCGTTGAGTTTTTCCTTTGTTCTTAAAGATGTGATTACCTAATAAGCCCGCGCTCCACCTGGGGGGGGGGGGGCGCAATTTATTTTCCCCCCTTTGTGTTTCTCAATATTTTGAAAACTATGATAGAAATCATCGTGTCACTTGCATGGTTCCTTATGCTACATCAATTATACGTCTTCCTTCAAAATAACAAAGACATTTATGCGGTACTTTTGGGAGATAATGACATTAAATGACGTCATGTCATGCCATTGTTGGTGGAAAAACAAAGAATGTTTAAGAAATCGTAGAGAATTGCGGGTTGACACAAATTGATCTAATGATCATATAACACGTTCGAAACAAGGAAGTAACATTCTCTCTTAAATCGTTATCTCCATTTTTTTAACCATAACACTTTTTCGGACACATTTTCACATCAATTCAAAAATATTACATACGGAATATATCTCAGAGCACCGGGTATGAACGGTGCCAAAACCAAATTTCAAAGCAATATCTGTATTTTTGACTGACCAATGAGTTAGGACCCCTGAATTACCTTTAAGTAACCCAAGACTACGTTCTTAGAAGTTTCGTTTTTTGGCTTTTAGAAACCAGATGCAAACAAATAAATGCCACCATTATACCTTTGTATCTTAAAGGGAATGTTTCACATTAACATTAGATTTGAGTTGAGATGGCCATTTTGCTGGATGCATTACGATTAAGTGTGTAGAAGTTTTAAAACACCCACAGAGGTCCAATCGAAGTTAAATTGGAGTTTAGTTTTGACATCTGCACAAAATTAAGGCCCTAGTGTATTAGCATCGCCTCTTAAAAGCCGATTCGTTCATCTCATCTGTATCATAGTGTGATGAAAGTAGACTTGTTTTACAGTTTGGCTATGCATTAGCCATACATTAGTCATACATATTGCAGCTGAAGGTTTTCCCTATTTCCCAAAATTCCTTCATATTGACGTCATCAGCCCAAATACTAAAACTTAGTTTGTCATGAAATTGAGCACTGTTTGTGAGAAACCAATGTCATAATCGTGTTCGGCAGCAATTACTTCATATTTTGCACCACAAGCGGTGTACATTTGACAACTTTCAGAAAGGTGAAACATTCCCTTTAAATGTATCCATATGTGTGACGCCAAATAAAAATGACGATGATGATGATGATGTACGTATTTATTTTGCGCATAGTGACCTTTTGTGACACAACTAAATGATTTTGACCTTAACTTACAATTATTATTTTGCTCAATGCTCATATGGTAGATGCATTGTACAATTGAGAGCACTTTTTATACGGTAATAGTCGCAATCGAAGGATTTAGATGAAAAGTATGCTCACCCACGCAAAACTCAGTTTCGACCTCGATTGCCACCTCGTGTGTCTTGCTGCGGTTATTGGTTCGGAAGATAACGAGGGGGCATAATATGCGTCCCCAGCGTGTTCCCCAGCGGGTATATGTTCCGCGGAATACCCCAGTGGGACGCGTGTATTTTGGTTTCTCGCATTTCAATTTCCATTGGGTGGTACTTACGTCTAAGCCTTAATCCTCGCCTCACGGGGACCGCTTCTCACCTTCGCCGTACGAGGGGGGGGGGGCTGAGAGGCCCCCCTGTTAACTTCCAAACCAAGCAACATAGAGCAACACGGTAAAAACCAGCATGTTGCCTGTCATGTGAGGAATCTCACAGTATGTAATTTTGTGTTTCAGTTGAACGGGTGACCTTCCAGGTGAAGTCAATGAACCAAAATCGACCACATCCAAAAATAGCGGTTTTGCTCTGTCCGTCGTCATGATTAAAGTTATGAAAATAAAGTGATTTGGTTAGCGTCAAAATGTTGGTTGTTGAATTAGCTATCTAACCATATATCGATTTTTAGGTCGGAGGTAGTTAATGACCTCTTAGGATTTAGGAACGAAAATCGTCACCATAGATGAAAACTGCTAAGGGCGATTAGCATTAGCAGCCTCGACCCGATCACGTCCGGAAACACGGTTATAAAACCTCAAAATTAGAAAGTGATAAATGTAAATAAAAATGTATATGCCCAAACCAGTTTTGTCTCAGAAATACAAAAAAGTGTTTATTTGTTAGTTCTGGTCAAAAAAGTCAAAAAAGTGAATTTGAAAAATGACGTCATGAACTTCTTACACTTTGAAAGCTCAGTCAAAATAAGAGATATTATTTTGAAATTTGTTTGAGTATTGTCCATACTCACTACTCAGTTCTCTCACATATATGCCATTTTTACGTCTTTGAACATTTCGATTTTGTAGACATTTTTTAATGTTTTTGGGTCAAATACCCCACATTTTGCAAATCTGAGATTGCCATTTGAAAAAATGTCATTGTCTATCTTTTACGTTTTTGTTTGCGATTTGTTTTAAAACTCTTTCTTCTACGATTTTTCCAATATTTACCGTTTTTTACCATCATGACGTCACCAAAACGTTATTTTCTCCCAAAATACGACATTAATTTAATAACAATTTCACAGATTACGTATAATTGTTGTAAACTCAGCTACTGAAAATTTCAGTAAGATGCGCTTCATGTATACAAAGTTATTTAAGAAAAACCTCAGGGGGCTTGTCAGCCCCTCCCATAAGGCGAGGGTTAAGCAGACATAACCAGTTCAAAATATAGATATTGCTTTGAAATTTGGTTTGTGCGTTGTCCGTACTTCGTTCACCAATATTTTTTTCTGGTTTTGTAATACCTTTTATTTTTTCCATAACAAACATTTGTCATCACAAAATCAAAACGGTCTGATACATTCAAAAACTGGAAAACATACTGGAGATCCAAGTATAGACGATGCCCCAACCGATTTCTTAATAAATATCAATATTGTTAGCTGACTTATGTCTTCCTAAATATTGCCGATGGTAATTACAATAAGGGAATACGCGTGGGGCGCGTATTAAATACTTTAACCCGCGCCCCGCTGGGGTATCCAGCCGAACGCGCCCCGCTGGGGGGGGGGGGGGGGCGATTCTGCCCCCTCGTATCTCTGAACCAATAACCGTAGCGAGACGCGCAATACGGCAATCGAAAGGTCTCATTGAGAATACGCAACCCAAAGCTCGTGAAATTTTCAAAATAAAGACACATGTCAGTCAAGGTCGGTAAAATGTCAAAATGGAGATATTTTAGTTTTTGGGCCATATTTTCTATCCAAAGCCTTAGATTGTAACTATTTTAGCACAAAGTGCTCTCAAAAGTATAATAAAACTCCTGAATTAAGCAAAAATGAAATTGTAAAAAAAGGTCAAGGTCAATATCGGGTCACAAAAGGTCACTGTTGGCAAGAGGTTTACAAAAGTCATGCGACATATGTTTTATGGTTTGTTTTACACGTTTAATTTGAAAGTAGAAGCCATTTTGACAGTCTGACACCATAAAAGGTCAAAGTCAGGTCATATGAGGTCAAATTGTGAAGTTGAATTTTTTAGCAAAAAAAAAAGTTTTTATAGTCCAGTTTTGTCTCAGAAAAACAACTGTGGTATTTATTTGTCTTTATCTGGTGAACAAAGGAAAAAACAAATTTATTTGAAAAATGACGTCATGAGTTACTTACACTTGGGGATTCACAAGTCAGTCAAAAATTCAGATATTGCTTTGAAATTTGCCTTGGGTTTTGTTAGTATTTAGTTCTCTTATATATATTCCGGTTTTTTAAATATATTTCTAAAATTTTCGTTTTGTGATAGTTTTTCTGAAAAATAAAACAATTGTTTATTTTTAGGGGTAAAAAAATCGAAATTTTGCAAATCCGAGATTGCCATTTTGAAGACAATACAATTGCCCACCTTTTCTTGTTTTTTTATTTTTTGATTTGCGTTTTACCTCCATTTTCTACGATTTTTCAAACATTCATCGTTTTTCCTCCAAAAATGGCATAACATGACGTCATCAAAAGGACATTTTCTTCCAAAGTTATGTATTAATTTTATCAAACTTTTTGGAGAAGACGTCAAATTAATGTAATAAGCTTTGGGAGATAATGACGTTTAAATGACGTCATGTCATGCCATTTTTGGTTGAAAAACGAGACATCTTGAAAAATTGTATCAAATCGAGTTTATAAATTAATTGCAATTTGCAAATACAAACGTCAAAACACCGGAATTTGCATTTTCTTAAAAAAATGTTACTCACATTTAAAAAATAACCCCTCAAAATAAAAATAAAAATGATTCCTATGACATTTTTTCAACAAAACAAACTTTTTGAAGATATAAAAAATTGAATACATATGAGAGGACCAAGCATGGACGATACCCAAAACTTAATTTCAAAGAAATGTCTTTATTTGGAACCGACTGATGCATCAGTGGGGCCTTTTCCCGAATAGCCTGAATTAATTAATGACGGCCAAGCTGTCATCCGCGGTAAAACAAGCTGCGGCATATCGGAAGAGGAATCAATTGCGCATGTTTTAAGAGAGAAAAAAAATAGAAAAAATAGGGGGGTTTGAAAATGGGGCACCGCCTCTGCTGAGCCAATTTTTTCAAAATTTTGGCACAACACACGCAATTCAGTTTTAGTATGAATCACAAAATTTAAAGACGCTAGGCGTAACGGTTTAGAAGCAGCAAGCGACAAACCAACGGGGTTCTGTCCCGCAGGGAATAGGCTTTACCTTGCCTGTATTGACCTCACATAACCTCATCATCAAATTGGCTGTTGCAATCAACTGTGTGAATCACTGTGTGATTGCTCACTGAGTCACTAAGTGTGAAACACTCATGACGTCACTTTTGTGAAGATATCTTTTTTATTTTATTTATCAAATAGAGACAAATAAATGTCACTTTCTGAGACAAAATCGGTCCAGAAACATGCGTTTTTACTGAGAATAATCCAATTCAAGTTTTGACCTCATATGACCTGACCTTGACTTTATATAGGTAGTGTCGGGTTGTACAGGTCACTGCAAAAGTAATGGTAGGTACTACTGGAGATGGCTAAAACCTAGCAGCGTTTCTTAAATACAATAGATATCCCTGAAACTCTATGCAGTACATCTCCGTCATCCAGATAGGCAACTATCTATCACTTTTCACAATTCTACGCATTTAAATAAACACACAATTTTCGAAAAACACGATTCTCTTCAAACTTGCCTGCACTGAAGCAACTCGACCT
>VOPJ01001862.1:22630-109706 GCA_014673585.1 Semibalanus balanoides | reverse complement strand
GCGGCGCACGTCCCGGCCTCCCGCCCACCATCGATTGCCGACAGCACGCCGTCCGGAGCACGGCGGAGGCCGTGTCGGCCCGACGAGGCAGCGCCGGTCGGCTTCCGACACCCCGCGGCACCGACCGACGGGGAGGGACACCACTGCCGAGCGGCGCAGCACGCGTCCAGCTGCTGTCAGCAGTCCGGTCCGGACACCGCTGTGGTCTCCTCGGCACCACACTGTCTCCACTCAGTACTCCTCACGCTAACCCTGCAGTCACCACTGACACGACTGGCACGGGTAGCTGAGCCGCGCTGCCCCCGTCTCTCGGCCGCCTACCCACGCTGGGCGGACCAGGCTGGGCCGCCGAGGAGCGCTGACGGCACACCAGGGCGGAGTCGGTGGTGGCAGCAGAGGCCCAGCCCAGCTGTCGGCGGCGGTCAAGGCCGTGCGGTCAGCCCGCTAAGCTGGCGGCAGCCGGCAGGGCAGAGCGAAAGGACGGGCAGAGCGGCCTCTCCCGACAGCTGGCGACAGCCGGCAGGGAAGAGCGGCTGCCGCCGACAGCTGCCGACAGCTGGCAGGGCAGAGCTGCAGCTGGCAGCAGCTGGGTGACGTCACGGCGACACCGGCGCTGGCGGGCTGACGTCAGCAGCGGCCACGTCGCAGCGGCGGCGTCCGCAAACGTTCCACGAACCAGTCCGAAAAGAAAAGCCTTAACAAGGGCAGAGGAGGCGAGCACACCCATTGCTCGGTTCTTTTCACATGGGGATGGAATTGTGATCACATAGCTGTAGCTCTTAGGGACGTACTCGAGACACACTACATATCCACATAATTCTTTCGATAAAAAGTAAGCCACTTCTTCACATCATTTCACAACCAGATGGCTGGGGTACTAAAGCACTGAGTAAGGCCATAGACTGGAGGGCATCGAAGCCTGACAATGCTCTCCTCGTCAGTCTAGCCTCGTTACCAACCAATCCAGGCCACTAGTCCGGACACAATAGTGCATTGAACACAGCACCGAGACGTTTTTGTGTAGAGGACAAGTTACAACAACTGGTTTCAACAATTCCCAGTAACTGGCCCGTTACTATTGTATACCGTGTGGCGATTTCCGCCTGAGTGCCTGCGGCCACCATCGCCTGCCGTCCGTCCGTCCTGCACGCCATCTCGCGGCACCAGGAGGCACCTCTGACCTCTGAGCAGCAGCCGCACTGGTCTGACCCTGCTCGGCAGCCGGCAGTGCCTGCCGCTCCTGGCAGTGCCGCTCCTGAGGGGCCGACAGTGCCGCTCCTGAGGGGCCGGCAGTGCCGCTCCTGAGGGGCCGGCAGCGCCGCTCCTGAGGGGCCGACAGTGCCGCTCCTGAGGGGCTGGCAGTGCCACTCCTGAGGGGTCGACAGTGCCGCTCCTGAGGGGCCGACAGTGCCGCTCCTGAGGGCCGGCAGCGCCGGGGTCCTGAGGGCCGACAGTGCCGCTCCTGAGGGGCCGACAGTGCCGCTCCTGAGGGGCTGGCAGTGCCGCTCCTGAGGGGCCGGCAGTGCCGCTCCTGAGGGGCAGGCAGTGCCGCTCCTGAGGGGTCGCGGGCGGCAGAGGGGCGGCAGCAGGCCCCCGGGGCCTCTGGCCGATCACTGCAGCCGTGCCGTCTCGGTGACCGGCCGGTCGATGTGAGGCTTCCCGTGTCGTGGGGCGGCGACGCTAATCCCCCGCGGGTCAGTGAGCATACGACGCAGAACTGCCGCCGTCCCAGGAGGCTTGGGCGGTAGGTAGGTACCGCGGTGGCGCAGCTGATTGCACGCCCTGCCTCACCCCACATCCGTCCGGCATGGGGGTACATACAACAGTCGAGCGCGTCGTTCTAAACCACCTAAATATACACAGCTGGCATCCCCCGACTCCACACCCAGGTGCCAAGGCTGTTAGCAGTAGCCACAGGTCATTGGTTCCGTCCTCAGTACCCTCTCTCCGTCTCTCCGGGACCACCACTGCCGGCCCTCTCTCCGTCTCTCCGGGACCACACTGCCCGGCCTCTCTCCGTTCTCCGGGACCACATTGCCGGCTCTCTCCGTCTCTCCCGGGAACGACCACTGCTGGCCTCTCTCCGGTCTCGGGACCACACTGCGGCCTCTCCGTTTCCGGGACACATTGCCGGCTCTCTTCCGTTCTCTCGGGACACCACTGCCGCCCTTCTCCGTCTCTCCGGGACCACACTGCCGGCCTCTCTCCGTTCTCCGGGACCACCACTGTTGGCCCTCTCTCCGTCTCTCCGGGACCACACGCCGGCTCTCTCCGTCTCTCCGGGATCACCACTGCCGGCCCTCTCTCCGTCTACTCCGGCCACCATTGCCGCCTCTCTCCGTTCTCCGGGACACATTGCCGGCCCTCTCTCCGTCTCTCCGGGACCACCACTGCCGGCGCCGCGCTGTGCGACACAGCTCTTCCCGTGACCTACGGAGAGCTGTCGATGGAGAACCAGTGCTCACCCCGGGACGTACCGCTACTCACTGGAACTCCTGCTACTCACTGGAACATGAATCACTCATCGAGACATGTGTCGTGACAGGCCAATCGAGTGGAATCTGTCGCTCCGGGGCACAGACGGCAAGCTGTATACAAAAGCATGCAGTTCGGCCCAGCACGGCCTGGACTGGACTGCTAGTCAGGCAGTCTCAATTGACTATATTGCATATTGTAGGGGTAAGCCTGGCCAGGTACTCACAGAACAAGCCTTACGCCGCACCGCGGTCAGTTCAGCAAGTGTCGTACCTCCCCTGAGCTGTACCCGTGTCGTACCTCCGCTGAGCTGTACCCATGTCGTACCTCCCTCGAGCTGTACCCGTGTCGTACCTCGCCCCAGCTGTACCCGTGTCGTACGTACCTCGCCCCAGCTGTGCCCGTGGTGTACCTCGCCCCAGCCGTTTCATGGCTCGCTCGATACCTCCCCTGATAATCCATCGGTCACTGCGCGACGGCCGGGGCCGGCATCACCATGGTGATACATCTACCCGGCATCAATGGTGATACATCTGCCCATCAGCAAACACGCGACGGAGGAAGCGTGTTTCCGGCTCAGTAGACATCAGATGCGTCACGCCAACTGCGTCGCGCTGGTGACATTCACTCACGTGTGATGTCGTGTGGCGTAATAGTGTGTACTGTGTCGCAACGCCAGGGTCTGCGCCACCGACGCAGGGAGGCTGTGATCTGCACCGAGCCCGCTAAATCAGCACCGAGCCCGCTAAATCAGCACCGAGCCCGCTAAATCAGCACCGAGCCCGAGATCTGCACCGAGCCAGCTGAGCCGGCGCCGCCGGGTCGGCATCAGTGATAATAAACACAGAACGTGTCAGTTGAAACGTCACACGGATCACGCTGACGAAGACTTGGTCTTATTGTTTGGCTTTGGTATCTACTATTGGCATGAGCCTGTATTTATTTAATCAGTAGCATTCCACTGTACGAGGCCCATGGCCGTGCAGCGCGACGTCTCGATAACACAGACCGCCTCTCCTTAGGTCGGCTTCGTTCGATGGAATAACGAGTTGTACCGTTAAACAGAGTGGATCATTTGGTACATGTTGACCGGGGTTAACACGGCCGAATCGAGTTGTGCACACCAGTGGAACACCAGTGGAACACTGGTGTGCAGTCCTATTCAGACCGCGGCTGTCGGCCCGCACCAGAGGTGACCATTCCTTGCTTCAAGGCGCCGCCACTGAGGAGGTTATTGAGCGGCCGTGGTCGGTACCAGAAATGCAGATCAGCCGAGTTAAAGCAGTTATTTAACAAATCACAGTACAACTATCATAAAGGAGAAGAGGAGAGTGCTGTACCAGACAACGGGGAGCATCGATTACGGTACGACGTTGACTTCTCAAACTTGAAAGGTGGCTTCATAGGCAAATATATTGTTTACCTTAGGAGGCATATATAAATGCTTTAAGCGAACTGGAACAAAAGACGGTGCTTGAAAAATACTCGAGCACCGTTTGCTAACATGCAGTCACGTACCATATTACGCAGATGGATGATAACTGCACCAAGATATAGTGATAGGCGGGAAGCCCCAGAAACGCGGCAGTTTGTGGCTTTTTCATTTGGTTTGATTGGTATTTGCCCAAATAGGCCGTCGAGGCCATACGAGTTGCAACATATCAGATTCAGATATATGATGCACTGGAGGATCGACGAGGTAATAGTACCATGCATCCATCATACCTTACTGTAATCTATAGGCGTTTCGGAGCATTTCGTTTCGGAGCATTAGCGACCGTAAGAACTAAGAAGCGATATATCAGAGCGGCTGATGCCCTGTATCTGGTACAGAGAAGTGTTTCAGCCCTTGTTCCGTGTTCAATCGACGCAGACAGACTGCAGCTCTAGACACTGCCGAGCCAATGTGTCCCCATCCCAGTCTCATCCCACCTCCCTCCAACAGAGCCCCTGGTCTGCCGGCGGCCACCGGGCCAGCATAGGCGACCTGCCCTGACCAGCGGCACATACATGTCACCCGCGGCTGGCACACCCGTGGCGGTGACGGGTGAGGAAGGGCTGAAGAAGGGGTGAGGAAGGGGTCAGTCAGAGCCAGGGTCGGCCGGCGCAGACCACACCACCACAGCTGACAACCAACACAGCCGACAGAGACGGCCGGCTGTCCCGCAGGCGGATCACGTCGCCGGCCGACCCACTGCAGACCAGAGCTCGGTCCGGCGGCGACGACACGAATGTCGATTGTCGGTGCGTCATTACCTCCAGACTGGCGGCGGACGCGGCACGGCGGACCGGGCCGGACGCCTCTGCCGCCGCCTCCACCACCAGCTCCTCCTCCTGAGCCACCGTGCTGCCTCTGCCGCCGCCTCCACCACCACCACCTCCTCCTGAGCCACCACTATTTCGGGTGTGGCGGCCCGGCGCACGGCGCACGGCGCGCGGACACTGCCCACTGCCCAGTCACAAGGTCACCATTGGTACGACGGGCCAGCGGCGACAGGCCAGCGGCGCCGCCAACTTGGCAAAAGGCGCGCTGGCCCCGCCCCCGCCTCAGAGAACCGCCAACGACAGCCGGGGAGGGTAATATAAGGCGCCACTCGGCGCCGATAGCAGGCCTTATCGCCGACTAGTGGGTACCAACTTAGTGATAGGCATCGGCTAAAATAACCGGATTCATAGGGAAATATTATACGGCGACCGTTAACAACCACAATGTGAATGACATGTGTCACACCCACCGCATTTATCCACAAACGTACGAAAGAAAAGAAAGCAGACGTATCATAATCGGGAGTCCAAGAGACTCTTCCCCAAGTGAAGTACCTACCTGTGCATCGACTACTTTATATCTGAAAACTTGTACCTCCTAACTGAAGGGCCTTATTACTATTTGAAGCTTGTAACACGTTCAATGTTTAACACGCGCACCGCCGGGAGTGTGTGAAAAAGTGTATGTGTGGGTGTGGGGGGATTTCCGCCTCCTCCGGTTTTTCAGGATATAAAAAAGCGGCGAGCAGCGCAGCCAAATTTCGCACAGCTGTTTGAGCATCAACTATCCACATAGTCCGCAAACTGTAGTGTTTACCTCGGGTCATCTCAGGTCAGGTCACCAAGCCAGGTCACGTGGCCTCACCTAAAAAATCTTGGCGGTCATACCACAGCCATACTTTTTGGCCGATCGGTTTCAAACTTACAGAATTTCATGAGGTCATAAGTACCTACAATTCGAATAACTCGGATTTTTTCATCGATAACCAAAGGTGAGGTTAACTTATCGACCCCCCAATATAAGTGATTAGGAAAATATACAAATGCTTCCTATTCAGGGAATATGCATGGATCAGGCCAATTATTTCAGCATCATGCTATTTTAAATCATTATTGATGACCCAGGTGCAACTGTAGCTCAGTGACCTCTTTAAGGTCATCTGAGGTTCATCAGCAATGATTTTGCTAATAACTTTCTGATTTACAATAAAGATAGAGACTAGGCGGATGACACCCATGTGTTTGTCTCATCGAGCCGCGTCGCACATTATGCAGTATGACCTACATGGGTCACCAAATGACCTTGACCTGATGTCAAATAGGGAAATTGACCGAATTAGGTCACCATTTATAAATTTTCAAACGCATAAACAAGAAAAAACACGATGGTGTCAAAGTGAAAGTCGTATCAGAATGAGGTAAAATGTTATTTGCGAAAAACAGCTTTGCCAAAAATAGCCGTTTTGATCTTTGATGACCTCTGGAGCCTTAAAGGGAATGTTTCACATTAACATAAGATTTGAGTTGAGATGGCCAAGTTGTTGGAATTACATTGCAATTAAGTATTGTAGAAGTTAAAACACCCACAGAGGTCTAATCGAAAGTAAATTTGAGTTTGGTTTTGACATCTGCAAAAAAATCAAGGCCCTAGTGTATTAGGGTAGCTCTTAAAGCCGAATTGATCGTATCCCTTTTTATTCAAATGTTGATTGAAAAGGTTGACTTGTTTATATTTGGCCCTTATACATTAGCCATACATAGGTCATACATATTGAGCGTGAATGTTTTTCGTATTTTTCCAAAAATTCCTTCATATGACGTCATCAGCCCAAATACTAAAACTTAGTTTTTATGAAATTGAGCACTGTTTGTAGAAAACAAATGTCAGCAATCGTTGTTTCCGGCAGCAATTACTTTATATTTTGCACCACAAGCGGCGTACATTGGACAACTTTCAGAGAAGTGAAACATTCCCTTTAACTATTGAACTTATCTAAAGCCTGAAGACATGTTGGCGATTGCATTTTTCAATAAATTTAATTTCCCCCCCCCTTTTTTCTAGCTATCATAGTTCCCGATAAATCAGAGCGTTTCTGGAGGGAAGTCCTAAAAACCGGAAAAGCTGACCTTTGATGACCTCCGGTGACCTTAATATTAACTTGAAGATTATCTAAAAAAATACCGATATACTTCCGATAGAGCTTGTCTCAAGCTATCTGACGCCGTTTTCTGTTTGTGGCTACGTTGCGTGGTTGTCAATATCTCAGGGAAGGGGGGGGGGGCAAATTAACCTCCCCGGCCGATTGCGTTTGACGCAGATCACCGGCGGTGCACGTGTTAAACTTATAATAATACAATGATTTGCGCTTATAATGCTTAAACGTTTAATAACATTTGAAAATGTACCGGGAGTCCCAGAAATAACAGACGGATTTTCTTTTCTTCTAATTAAATCAAAATACAACATTTTGAAAAGTATCATCGCCCACTTATAAACAAACTAATGCTATTTTGTTTAACACTGTTTTTATTAACATCCAGCCATGCAGCCGTACCAGACAGACGCCAATGCGGAAGTATTGGCGTAAAAAAATGCAGTTTGAGACCAACTGTGCCTATTGTCGGAACGCAGATAATGTTTGACAGACATTTCCAAAGCAAGAAAGCACTATCGACGAGCAATATTTTGAGCATAGAGAGAAAGTTTATGATAACAGGCAACACCAAACAAATTAGCATGTTAAGAAGCAGAAGAAAGCGAAAAAAATAAGTCCCCATTGACGATAAAAAATCAAGGAAAACCCTATTTCGGAGCCCGTGCAAGTCTGTTTCCCGTATGGACCAATAAGTTGGCTGTGACAAGAGCACAGCGCAGAGCTGTAAGCACGGCTGTAAAATTGTTTCCCTACAGTGTAGAGGAACAATTTTACAACCGTGCTTGCAGCTCTTTGCGCTAAACTCTTGCCACAGATAAGTTAATGGCCCATACGGCAAACAGACTTGCACGGGCTCCAAAAGATGGCTTTCCTTTAGTTTTTTTTTCTCGCGTCAATGGGGTTCATTTTTTGCTTTCTTCTGCTTCTTAGCTTGTTCATTTTGTTGGTGTTGCCTGTTATCATAAACTTTCTATCTATGCTCAAAATATTGCTCCTCGATAGTGCTTTCTTGCTTTGGAAATGTCTGCCAAACATTATCTGCGTTCCGACAATAGATAAAGTTGGTCTCAAACTGCAATTTGACTATTTTCGCATTGGCGTCTGTCTGGTACGGCTGCATGGCTGCATGTTAATGAAAACTGCGTTAAACATAAAAACATTTGTTTAAGTGGGCGCATGTTACTTTTCAAAAATATGTATATTGATTAACTAGAAGACAAATCCGTCTGTTATTTCTGGGACGCCTGGTATAAAACATGATTTCTTAAACGAGAGAATATGCCTTCCTTTCACTTGATAAATAGCGTTGCATCAATATTCATTCGCGTCCGGGCTTAGGAGATGTCCAATTCAACAAAGTAGCGAAATCCAAAGTGCCAGAGCATGATAATACATCCGGGTTTGGCGCTATTTCCGTGGAAATCTCCGAATGCCAGTCACTTAAAATGAGGATCCGCGCAGCCGGCGAGCGCAGTAAAAATGAGCTGGCTTAAATGCTAAGCTTGCCATTTCAGTCGGAAATATCGCCCGAGCAGGATTGCATCAGCGAGGTTAGCGACGACGCGATTTCCATATCACATGCTATATGTGAATTTTGGTTCGAGATCGTGTGAGAACATCAACTGCGACTATCAGCTGATCCATGCATACTAAGTTATTCAGCATAAATAATCGACTGAATAATCGAGGGAAGAGCTTTTAAATTATCATCATCAGTTCTTTTCAGAATTGTCTAACAGAGCATTGCCTTTCTCAGCTAAATGGATTTAAAACAGCTGAAACAATTCATGCTTTAACGAATACTGCTCAGCATTTGCCGATTATACCGGCATACTCAGCAACGTGTTTATTCAATTATACATATAGTAGAAATACACCATGCTTTGGCGAATGTTAACTACAGTCTGATTTGCGGACTTGATCAAGTCATAACCGGGGCGAGGGAGGTGTGAAATTCGTCACTGCAGCTTTCGGAGAACAACACGCTGTCCGAAGGCCGTGTCCTGCTGACCCGGCCTGCCGCCCCACTCTACAGATCTCCTGCGGTGGATGTGCCGATCCCATTGATGGCGTGTGTCGCCAGCCGGCCGCCTCACTCTACACTCTACATTGATCTCCTGCGGTGGATGTGCCCGCCCATGATGGCGTGTCCCAGCCGGCCGCCTCACTCTACACTCTACAGATCTTCCTGCGGTGGATGTGCCTCGCCAGCTGATGGGCGATTGTCCCAGACCTGCCGCCTCACTCTACACTCTACAGATCTCCTGCGGTGGATGTGCCCGGCCCTATTTTGAATGGGTGTCCCAGCGGCCGCCTCACTCTACAACTCTACAATCTCCTGCGATGGATGTGCCCGTCCACTGGATGGCGTGTTTCCCAGCCGGCGTCTTCACTCTACACTCTACATATCTCCTGCGGTAGATGCCCGTCCCATTGATGGCGTGTCCCGCCGGCCGCCTCACCTACACTTACAGATCTCCTGCGGTGGATGTGCCGCGTCCCATTGATTGCGTTTGTCCCAGCCGGCCGCCTGCACTCTACACTTCTACAGATCTCCTGCGTGATGGTGCCCGTCCATTGAATGGTGTCCCAGCCGGCCGCCCTCACTCTACACTCTACAGATCTCCTGCGGTAGATTGTGCCCCGTCCCATTGATGGCGTGTCCCAGCCGGGCCGCCTTCACTCTACATTCTCAGATTCTCCTGCCGGTGATGTGCTCGTGTCCCATTGATGGCGCTTGTCCATTTCCGGCCGCCTCACTCTACACTCTACAGATCTCCTTGCGGTGGATGTGCCCGTCCCATGATGGCGTGTCCAGTCCGGCGCGCTTCACTCTACACTCTACAGATCTCCTGCGGTTAGATTGCCCGTCCATTGATGGCGTGTCCCAGCCGGGCCGCCTCACCTACACTCTTACAGACTCTCCTGCGGTGATGTTGGCCCCGATCCCATTGATGGCGTGTCCAGCCGCCGCCTCACTCTACACTCTACAGATCTCCTGCGGTGGATGTGCCCGTCCCATTGATTGGGCGTGTCCCAGCCGGCGCCTCACTCTACACTCTACAGATCTCCTGCGGTAGATGTGGCCCGCCCCCACTCTACATCTCCTGCGGTAGATGTGCCCGTCCACTGATGGCGTTGTGTTGCAGGCCTGCCGCCTTACTTACCATTCTACAGATCTCCCGCGGTGGATGTTGCCCGTCCCACTGGATGGCGGTGTGTTGCAGACTGCCGCTTCACTCTACAGATCTCCCGCGGTGGATGTGCCCGTCCCACTGATGGCGTGTGTTGCAGCTGCGGTGCTGAGGAGGTGCTAATGAGGCCGGGGACGTGGTGGTCTGCTAATTGCCATGCAACACCGCACAGATCACCATCAACAGCCCACACCGCACAAATCACCACCAACAGTCCACACAGCGATTCACCATTAACAATGCACACAGGGAATCACCATCAACAGTCCACACAGGGATTCACCATCACAGTCCACACAGGGATTCACCATCAACAGTCCACACAGGGATCACGATCAACAGTCCACACAGGGATTCACCATCAACAGTCCACACAGGGATTGCTCTGTCGGGGTCACATTTTACCGGCAGTCGGGTACAGGCTTCAGAGTGTCATAGAGCCCATTCAGCGAAAAGTCGTGTATGAAAAGTCACGTATGTGAAAAGTTGTGTAAGTCGTGTACGAACGCAAGGCGATAAAAAATGTCATAGAACGTCCTCAGACCATGCCAATAGGATTAAAATATTAACATCTAAACCACCGCACTGTTCTTGAAAAACGACGCGCCAAACAATTTGGAACTTTCACAGCAATTAGAGACAGTTTCAAAACCTTTCAAAGCGCCAAACAAAACAAATATAAATGTCGCTTAGAGCATTGCTCAGCATATGTACAAAATATATAATAAATGAGGTTGCTCTTGATTTGGCAACTTGAGTGGTATAGACTCCCAACAAAGTTAGGATGACGCTGGTAGTTCCCATTCCTTTGAGCTGCCGAAACATTAGCATTGTCATGCTTTAGCCGCTGCGGCAGTTTTCAAAGCCACTGAGCGATTCACTCGCGGCGGCTCTCTCAGATGAGAGAATGTTTCATCGAGCCGACAGATCGACTCACTCATCTCTTTGGACCACTGTTCCGCCATTGATGGACTGTTTGGACGAAGGAGAAACATCCGACAAACAAAATAGCAAGGCGTTTGCTATCGGTAGGCGAATAAGTCCTGGAGGCTCCGTCCACATCAAATAACACAATTTCATCTGCATAGAAGCCGAGACCACTGCTAACAACTACAGAACATAATGTCCTCAGGCCATAAATAGCGTAAAAGCTGCTGACGCACTAGAGATGTCGCCCATTTCAGCCCACCGCCGGCGCTGCCGCCGCCGCTCGGCAGAGCCCATTTGGCCACCATTTGGCCACCATTCGCTCCACTGACTGCCAGCCGGCAATTTGCCTCCAAATCAACAGCACTTAATTGTTTTCGAAATCCTCTGAAGCGGCGACGCCCGTTCAAAGGACATTAAGCGAACTCGTGCCGCGTCAGCAAATGAAACTCGCCGTTTCCGGGCGTCGTCTGCAATCGAGCTGCCTACGCTGAACGTCGCCGACAGCGGGGACCAGAGTGGTCGCCGACGGCGGGGACCAGAGTGGCCGACGGCGGCGTCGGACCAGAGTGACCGCCGCCACCGGAGCTGTCTGGGGAGTGTTCACGGCTGGCTGGGACAGCGTGTCGCCGCCAGCAGCCTGGCAGTCTGACAGCGCCATTACTCAGACCCCCTGCGCCGCTCACACTCCTTATCGCTAGGGATATTTCCAGCATTTATGCATCGGTGCTCCGCCCATAATACCTGCGGCGGCCGCTCGACAAAAACCGCCGCCGAAAATACGACGGAAACTGGAGAGAAATCACGTCATGATAGGCAGTAGAAATGGGAGCCTGGCGATGGTAACCGTGGTGGAAATAAATCTTTAGAGAACCTGAAACCAACCTTCGGAGAGACGTCTACATAACGACACTCAGTGTTCAAAAGGAGGCAGCGTGATGTGATATTTCGGAACATATCTCGGAGAGCATGACGGGCACGTCTGAAATTAGGTCCCATTTGTATATTCACTGCAAAGGCTTTTGTGGTTCGCTGCTCAGAATTGCAGAGACACAACACAAAGACGAGAGCTCACCATCAAATCATATCTCAGACAAGACTAAAGAAACATGTTTTGTTAGGATAACTGTTTACGCAGAGCTTCAAGCAAAACAGCGAGATTAAATTAAATTAAAGCATATATTAGAAACCAAGCATGCTGTGACAGGTAACAAACTGTGGTGAAACACAACTGGCTGTGAATAAAAAATATTCCATTGTGAATACATCAGAGCGGGGCCGAGCGGGGCCGAGCGGGGCCGAGCGGGGCCGAGCGGGGCCGAGCGGGGCCGAGCGGGGCCGAGCGGGGCGAGCGGGGCCGAGCGGCGAGCGGGGCCGAGCGGGGCCGAGCGGGGCCGAGCGGGGCCGAGCGGGGCCGAGCGGGGCAGAGCGGGGCAGAGCGGGGCAGAGCGGGGCAGAGCGGGGCAGAGCTGGGCAGAGCGGGGCAGAGCGGTGCAGAGCAGTGCAGAGCAGTGCAGAGCAGTGCAGAGCAGTGCAGAGCAGTGCAGAGCAGTGCAGAGCAGAGCAGTGCGAGCAGTGCAAGCAGTGCAGACAGTGCAGAGCAGTGCAGAGTAGTGCAGAGCAGTGTAGTGCAGAGCAGTGCAGAGCAGTGCAGAGCAGTGCTAGAGCAGTGCAGAGGCAGTGCAGAGCAGTGCAGAGCACGCTCGCACCGACGCAGTGCAGAGCAAGTGCAAGAGCAGTGGCAGAGCAGTTGCAGAGGCAGTGGCAGAGCGTGCAGAGCAGTGCAGAGCAGTGCAGAGCAGTGCAGTGCAGTGCAGAGCTGGCGGAGAATTGTGCACCAGTCCCGGTCGTCCACGATCTTCCGCCAACTACCAGCGCCGCCCCGCCAACACCAGACATCCAATGCCTCAGACGGGTCCCCGGCTGTCACAGACGGGTCTCCGGGCCGCCTCAGACGGGACCCCGCCGCAGTAGATGTGCCACAGACGGGTCTCCGGGCCGCCTCAGACGGGACCCCGCCGCAGTAGATGGCTCCCTGATCCGATAGCGCTGCCATCCCGAGCCGACAGCACGCCGCCCGCCCAACGCCATCAATCCCACACAGGACTGATTCGAGGCTGCAGCCGCTGCTGCTGCCGGCCGCCGTAATTCAGCAGAGCAGCGCAGTGATGGCGCTGGCTGGCTGGCTCCGTCGGCCGGGCCGACCGACCGGCGCCAGACACCCCATCAGCCGGCCGCCGTCGATCGCTCGCTGCGGAAACCCCCGCGGCGATTTACTCTTCGTTACCATGCCAACCGCGCCTCTCTCCGCACGACAGTTGGCCGTCGCCGCCGACACATCTGCATATCTCTTTAATATGCAGATGAGTTGTCGACGTTCGCCTGTGAGTGAATTTGCCAGTCGGGGTCGTCGGATTCGACGGGCCCACGTCGGTCACGTCGCTGGAGCCAGTCATGCCGCCCCGTCAGCCGAGTTGGTCGGCCGGCCGCACCGGGGGCTTCTGAAGGCGCTTCAGAAGCCCCCGCCGACGCCGCCGACGCTGCAGCCGCGGCCGAGGGACGTGGCATGGCCGCCGGAATCCCTGATCGGTCTACGGGCCGGCCGGCGCGACGAGGCGCGCGTCCGTTTCGCTACAGAACGACCGAGGAGCAGGCGTAACGTGGCGAGACAGGCGGGAGGGCACCGCTGATGATGGCTGATAGCCGGCACGGCGGACAGACGACTGATGATGGCGACCATCTGAGTGGCCCAGTGAGCATTAGCCATCGCCAGGGAGTGCCACGCCTACTGATCTCCCCGGCAATTAACAACAGAAGACCCCGGCAATGAACAGCAGAAGATGCCGGCAATGAACAGCAGTGGACACCGGCAATGAACAGCAGAAGACGCCGGCAATGAACAGCAGAAGACGCCAGCAATGAACAGCAGAAGACGCCAGCGATGCACAGCAGAAGACGCCAGTGATGAACAGCAGAAGACGCCGGCAATGAACAGCAGAAGACGCCGGCAATGAACAGCAGAAGACGGCGGCAATGAACAACAGAAGACCGCCGGCAATGAACAGCAGAAGACCGCCGGCAATGAACAACAGAAGACGCCAGCGATGAACAGCAGAAGACGCCGGCAATGAACAGCAGAAGACGCCAGCGATGAACAGCAGAAGACGCCGGCAATGAACAGCAGAAGACGGGACGAACCGGGGCCGAGCGGCGCACAGCCGAACTCTCTCAGTCCAGTCACGAGCCAGGCGAGTGAAAGGCAACACGAGAGCGGCGGGCGCGCGACCCCGTCCCACTTCCACCCCTCCTACTGCTGCTGCTGCTCCTCAGCCAGCAGCCCTCACAACGCCGGCACCGTCAGCGTGTTAACATTCAGACGGAGCCGCGGGGCGCACCGAATACTAGCAGAAATGAAAAACTTCTCTTCCGGCGGCCGGATCCGCCAACGCCGTTAGAATTGATACGGCCGTCAGGTCTGATGACATTATTTGCGACTGAGCAGAGGAAAAAGCTCGCCTGCCGCCGGCGGCGCCGACACAGACCGATGTCAGTTTTTTAACAGCGAGCGAGGCGCGGCGTAGTTTGGACAGCGTTATCTGTGGCACGCTCTACCAACTCCGCTGCCGAGCCGACGTCAGCGGCGCCCTTCTGTTCCCCTCCGACCGGCCCCTGCCTGCGGGCTGGCCGGCCGGCGATGGCGGCGTACTTCTGTTCATCTGCCGCCTGCGGGGTGACCGGCAGCAGATGAGGTACATCGGGTACCCCCGTGACGTCGCTGGGCCCGCCATCGTGAGCTGACGCCAGCCTCGGACACGGCGGCGGCACGAGAGCAGCAGTCACACAGCAGGACATCATCAGCAGGAGTGGGCTGGGATATCCCTCCCTCCCACCACCACAACCACCACCACCAGCACTGCAACGCCACCGCCATGGTCAGCCGAGCCAGCACAGTGTGGTCCCAGGGAACAGCAGTGGGGAACGGAGGGGCACCAGGTACGTGGGTGGGGCGAGACAAGTCCGTCGCTGTCTGTCGCTGTCTGTCGCTGTCTGTAGCTGTCTGTAGCTGTCTGTAGCTGTCTGTAGCTGTCTGTCTGTCTCCGTGTTCTGTAAGCTGGGTCTGTTCCTGTAGCTGTCTGCCTGTACAAGCCTGTCTGTCTGGTACGCTCTGGCTGCTTTGAGCTTGACTGTTGTAGCTGTCTGTCTGTGAGCATGTCTGGTCCTGTAAGCCTGTTACTGTTCTGGCCTTATGTTAGTTCTGTCTGCCTGTTAGCATGTCGGGATCAGGACGGACAGTGACAAAAACATAACAAGTACGGAACAGATGGTACTGTACCGCCCTGTCCCGCCTGTCGCAGCACTGATTCCGTTTCACCCTGTCCTCTCGTCACTAGACCGCCCTGTCCGGCCTCGTCCGCCATGTTCCGCCTTGTCCCGCCTGTCCGCCTCCGCCTGTCGCACTGTCGCCCTTGTCCGCCTTGTCCGCCTGTCCGCCTTCCTGCGCCTGTCCGCCCGATGTCAGCCTGTATCCGCCTGTTTACCGCCTGTCCGTCTGTCCGTCGTCCGTCTCGCTCCGTCCTGGGTCACGATCTGTTCCGTCATGTCCGTCTGTCCGTCTGTCACGCTCTTTGTCCGTCTGTCCCGTCCTGTCCGTCTGTCGCGTCTCGTTACCGTCTGTCCGCCCTGATCCGACATAATTCTAGTCCGTCTAGTCCCACTCGGTTTCGTGAACCCTCGTCTGCTAGTACACCTGTTCCTCACGTCTGTCCGTACTCGTTCCGTTAGACTGGGTCCCGTCGTCACCGTCTGTCCGTACTTAAAGTCCAGTCTAGCCGTCTGTCCGTCTGTCCGTCTGTCCGTCCTGTCTCGTCCTATCCGGTCCGCCTGTCCGGTCTTGTCGTCTGCGTCCGTCCTGTCCGTCTGCTCCGTCTGATTCCGGTCATGTCCGTCTGTACGTCTGTTTCCAGTTCTGGCCACCGTCTGCGTCACTGTTCTGTGCCCCAGTCTGCTCACTCGTTATGATGTGCGTCTGTCTCTGTCCGTCTGTCCGGTCCTAGTCCTCATCTGATCCCGCTTCTCGTAACGGTCGTGTATTCCGTCAGGCTACGTCTGCTCCAAGTCTTGTCACGTATAGTCCGTCTGATCCACGCTATTCCGTCTTTGTTTCCGAGCTCTGTCCGTCTGTCGTCCTGTCCGTCCTAGCTCAACGGCTCGTGGTCGTCTGTCCGTCTGTCCGCTGTCACGTCTGTCCGATCCTGCCGTCCCGTCTGTTGCCAGTCTGTTCCGTCTGTCCGTGCTGTCCGTCTGTCCGTCTGTCCAGTCTGTCCGTCTTGTCGCTTCATTGTTCCGTCTGTCGTTCGAGTCTCTGTGCCGGTCATGATCCGTCTGTCCGGTCTGTTCCGTCTGTTCCAGTTGTCCGGTCTGTCCGTCTGTCTTCTGTCCGTCTGCGTCCGTCCTGTCCGTCTGTCGTCTGTGCCGTAACTGTTTTCCGTCTGGTCCCGGCTCTCGTCCGTGCTGTCGCGTCGTGTCCGTCTGTCCGTCTGTCACCGATTCTGTCGCTGTCACCGAATCTGTCTGTCTGTTCTGGTGTGTCTGTCATGTCTGTCTGTCTGTCTGTCTGGTCTGTCTTGCGCGCTGTCCTGTCTGCCTGTCTGGTCTGCCTGTCTGCCTGTTCTGCCTGTTCTGCAGTCTCTGCCCTGTCTGCCTGTCTCCTGTCTTGCTCTGCCTGGCCTGCCTGCCTGCCTGTCTGTCAGGTCGTCGTCTGTCTTCTGTTTCTTGTCTGGTTTGTCTGCCTGTGTGCCTGGCCTGTCTGCCTTGTCTGCCTGTCGCCTGGTTCTGCCTGTCTGCCTTGCCTGCCTGCCTGCCTGCCTGCCTGCCGTGGTGCCTTCCCCTGGCCTGCCTGTGTCTGGTGTCTGTGTCTGTGTCTGTGGTTCTGGTCTGTGTCTGTGTTGTGTCTTGTGCTGTGTTTCTGTGTCTTGTCTGTGTCTGTGACTGTCTGTCTGTCGGCGGTGTTCCGTGGCGAGGCTCCATCGCGCCACGTTCGGCGCCACTAATGTAGCCGTCTGGCCGGGTCCGCCGACACCAGCCGCGCCCAGTGACCAGGGCAGAGATGGGCGAGCTGTGGTCACACACAGAGTACCGCCGGCCCGCCGCCACACTCTCCCCGGCAGCTCGACACACACCTCACCACAGCGAGAGAGACCCACGACCAAACATACAACACCACTTGCTCTTTCCGCCAATCTGTCATCAGCAGAAAATGGACCTTCCGTTTAAACCCGTCCGGGATTCGTGGGAGCGTGACCGTCAATAAAGGCTGGACATAGCAGCGGCGCAGGGCGGCATCAGATAGGCAGAGAGAGGCCGACCCCGGCTTTCAGCGCCCGGCGTTATCGCTGAAAGGAGCACGGCAGCCGCTAAGTGGCGAGAGCTGCGGCCAACAACACGCCAACAGAAACTGAGAGCGCATAAAAACAACGGCTTCCAGCTCAGTGAAGCCCGACTTCGATTTCCATCTGCACGACGCACAAACACAAAACAACAGTTCGACCCAGTTCCCCAGTTTAGCAGTTTCTTTGTCGCCCCTACAGTAGCATAACTGGGTGCCTCGTCGAGACCGGATTCCACAAATGGCTCACATATGAGTCAGCGTGACTCATCGTACAGCTGTTCACCTCGGCAGTACAAGGTTCGTGTCGAAACAGAGCCTTGTCTCTCACAACATCAACGGCCGACCAGTCAGCTCCTACTCCCGCAAACCGCAATTGGCTCCAGCCGGCACACGCGTCCCCCTCTCTTCCCAGGATCGCCTCGTCCCGTCTCCTCCAGGACCACCCCTCCACCCTCCGGGACCGTCCCTCACCTCCAGGACCGTCCCTCCACCCTCCAGGACGTCCCTCCACCTCCGGGACCGTCCTCCCACCGCCCGGTCTCGTCCCCTTCCATGCCCTCCGGGACCGTCCCTCCACCCTCTGGGAACGCGTGACACCTCCACCCTCGGGACCGTCCCGCCTCCCACCCATCCGGGACCAGTCCCTCCACCCTCCAGGACCGTCTGCACAACACTCTAGGACGCGTCCGTCACCCTCCAGCGGACCTCCCCTCCACCCTCCGAGCGACCGCCCCTCCACCCATCCGGACCGTCGCCTCACCACCCTCCAGGGACCGTCCCTCCACCCACCTCCCAAGGCCTCCATCCCGACCCTACGTCAGGACCGTCCCTCCACCCTCCAAGGACCACCCCTCCACCCTCCGGGACCTGTCTCCTCAAACCCTCACATGGCATCCCAAACACCCTACCACCCTCCAGAGACCGTCCTCCATACCACCCTCCGGGACACGTCCCTCTCACCCTCCAGGACCGGGTCTCCTGACACGCCTCTCGGGGACCCTCCCTACACGCCTCCAGGACCGTTCCCTCCACCCTCGGGACCGTCCCTCCACATCCAGGGGACCGTCCCTCCACCCCTCCTTTACCGTCCCCTTCCACCTCAGGGACGTCCTCCACACCCGCTTACAAGGAGAACCACCCATCATCCCTCCCATGTGACAGAGCTTCCTGCCAACCCCTCCGGCGACCCGAGTCCCTCCACCCTCCAGGACCGTTCCTCCACTCCCTCCAGGACTCCGTCCTCACACCCTCCTTAGACCGCTCCCTCCACCCTCCGGGACCGACCTCCCCCTCCAGAACAGTACCTCCACCCTCGGGAGCCGTGCCCTCAACACTTTCTAGGACCGTCCCTCAACAACTCTAGGACCGTCGTCCACCCTCCAGGAACGCCCCACCTTCCCTGGTACCGAGCCCCGCTCCTCGTCTCCCGAGGACTCCCATCTCCCTCCCACCCCCCCTAGGGGGATATAAGACCCCACACCCCAGTACAAACCCCCACGTAGTGGTTAAAAATTGGTACGACCCTCATGTCTTCCCGACCACATCCAGGACCACCCCAACCCGCGCCGACGTACCTGCCCTGCCCTGTCCTCCAGGATCTCGCTCTCCCACCCTCCAGGACCGCCCCACCTCCCCTGAGACAGCCCCACCCTGCCTCCCAGACCGCCCCACCTCCCCTGGACAGCCCGCCCTGTTCTCCAGGACCGTCCCCTTCAACCCTCCAGGGACCAAGCCCATCCTAACCCTGAGGACCGCGGCCTGCCCGTCTCCAGGAACCGTTCTCCCACCCTGCGCGTGGCCAGGGACCCTTCCGACACTTCCCCTGACACTGGCCTTGTTCCGTGCTGTCACAGGTGACCTCAGTATCATACCCAGCCCGTGACTCCACGACCGCCCACTCCCCTGGTCAATAACTGTCACCACTCTGGCTTCCAAGAAGCCCAGCTACAGTGTCACGCTAATGCTGGCCAGCGCCGTACCGAGAAGTAGAGAAGCAGAGCACAGCTCCGCGCACTGATGACTTCTGCCGCGGTCAGCTACCAGCCGAAATAAAATGGAGGTGACGAATGAGGAGGCTCGTTAGCAGCTCAGAAGCCCCGGTAATTACCAGCTCAAAAGGCCGGCTAACTATAGCGAGGCGAGAGCTCGCCGAGCGGCTGCGTCGGTTGATTTCCAGGAAAACCAGCGGGCACTCCAGTGTCCTTAGCCGGACCCGCGACAGCTATAAATAAACCGATCCGCTGATCCGTGATGTAATCACACTGAGAAAGCAGCGGCTGATTGGCACACGATCTCCACCGCTGCACAGTGGTGAATTTTCCGATTTAGCCCGCATAAAGTCCGGAAGCAAGTTTTTCGAAATATAAATTTGTATTACCGATACCAATCGAAAATTGTCTGTATTTTGAGAAAATCACCATGTTTAATTGATTATGCAGCCTTATGATACTGACAATTGCGGTAAAAGTAGTGTCTTCCGCACAGAGCCAGTGAGTACGCAGAATGTCGGATGTTATAAAACATGAAAAATACGGGACAATTGGAACCCGTCAGCTCAAATAATTTTTTTAACAGCAAGCAGAGACTTCATTGAATCTATTTCAGGGCCAATAACTTCCCGGATTACGAAGGTCCGGTTTTGTCGACTTCTTATATCACGCATAAATTTGGTTGATTTTGTTGCATTTTGAAGTAGAAAATCAACAATGAGTAAAAACGCTCGTGACAGATGAAACCTGTACAGCCGTAAACAGCACATCGCGTTATTTCGGATACAATGTATTGCTTTTGCAGCCTTTCGCAGCCTTGCTCGTTATAGACGCTCAAACATGGCAAATTTGGAAAAATAGTTGCATACAAGATGGTGCCGTTAGTGCCGTATTTTTAACAAAGCAATGCATTGCTTTGCAACTGCCACCATGATGTCTACCATTAGTAATGGTTTAACGCAAAATGTGTTTTTGTAATTGTAATTATAATTTGTAATTGTAATAGTAATTGTAATTAGTAATTGTAATTTTGATATAATTTGTAACGCAAAATTTGCTTTCAGCGCTCAAAAGTATCCCAGTATATATTTTGGGTGTCGTAAGCGACCCTGGTGAATTTATGCGGTGCGGAAGGGAGAATTTCAGGCTCGTATGGCTTATGCTTCCAAATAATAAAATGCCACGAGTTTTCCAAATTTTAATAACCTAGGAACCCTTTTAACAATAAAATCGTTTCAGTGGCCAAAAGTACCCCAGGATATGTTTCGGGTACCGTAAGCGACCCACATGAATTTATGCGCACTAAATCGGAAAATTCCCGACTGTGCGCTGGTGACAGGACTCTGTCTGTGCCGGCCACCCCGCCCTGTACAGCCTCCGTATCGCTCCAGCAGACCATCCGTACCGCGCTACTGGCCAATCCAGAACGATACAAATCAACTGGTGGGGGGGGGGAGATCCAGAAAAGTCCAACCGAATTAAATAACTCATCGGGTTTTGCTCACTAGTGTATTAGGAGCTGATTTAACAGAGTGAACGCTAATTAAATTCTATATAAACCAGAGGTGTCCATTTGGGCCGATTTCAATCGCTGTCGGGGAGGCATGACCCCGCTGTCGTACCACCCCCGTCCGTCAGCCCCTCAGTCGGCCGGGCTCGCTCGTTCCACGGATGACGTCACACGGATCGTGCTCCCTCCTCTCGCCGCGCCGTCACGCATCAGCCGGTGTAACGCGCGCGCGCAGCATGACAGCGCTGCGCGTCACACAGAGGGCGCTGCGCGTCACACCAGCAGCGACCTCTGTGTCGTAGCGTAGGTGGCGCCCTCTGCGTACCAGCAGCGGCAGACCGTCACCATGGTAACGCACGGACAGCGGGGGAGGGGGCGCTCCCACCCTGCAGCAGGGCGGCCGTGTATACTGCGCCACAAGGTTCAGTGTTTGGTCTATATGCCCACCAGAAATAAAGTGAAACAGTACAACTGAACAAAGTACAAAATATTCTTTAGTTGGTACGGATGGTCATTCATCAAAGATCGAAACTGTGACATTGACCTCATTACTCGTAGATAACACCAAGGTTCATGGTCGGCATTTCAATCTATCCGCACACAATTCAAGGACGCGTGAAGAAATCGACACAATTCACTGCGAAACAATACAATACGTGAGCAGTGGTGACCTGAGTTATGAAATCTCAGCGACTGGTGACAGCCTGAAAAGTTCTTCAGCTCCGTCCACTATATTCTCTACCCAAGGGCACGATTACCAACAGACATATAAATGCACCTTCCCCGTGTGATGTTCCTACACCAATGAAAATCGCCTGCAGTCGGTTCCGACGTCGTCTGATGGTCTGACGTCACACGTCACACACAGGGATGTGCCATCTCACACAGGTGCTTGTGGCACATTCCCAGCTCATATATGGGACTGCTGCTGTCAGCCACCACAGATAACGACGATTTACGAGAATCAGCTGACACAAGAAGCGGCTGCTTCGACCGGGCGGAACTCTGAAACCACATCACGTTCGCCCGGTCTGCTGGAAAAGCGATCGCACTGCCACCTATAGACAAAACACCGGACTAGCAGTTTTTGATTCGGCCACCAGGTAGCGCGCAGGTCGCGCGTAAGTTAGCGTGCGTTCAACAGGTGGCGCCTCAAGCTCGGCAGGGTGGCGAGCTCTCAGATGGGTCCTGCAATGCTCTCTGGCCGATCCAGGCAGGCGCAGATTTATTGCGCTGGGGTGCACGCCCTCCCTTGAAGACCGATGAATGCAAAAATCCATCAAATATTCATAAATGTTGTGCAACGTGTTTCATAATCACTATTCGTTGCCAAAAGACCGGATATTTGAAAGAACCGATAACAAATGCTTGTCCCCAGATATTGTACCGGCAGATATTGTACCGGCCATCGGACGCATTACCGCGCCGCATCCTGATAATAATTATGGATCCACACATGGATCCAGGGACGTGATATGTCAAGGATGGGATTCACCACAGACTTATCTGATTACAATCACACTGGGCAGAAATGGTGACCTTTATCCTTCACTTTCAATTGATTATCATTTCATTCCGATCGACCAGAAGCTGATAAGAATACGATAGTTATGCCGTTCACGATCAAACGCGCCGCGGTCATATAACCACGCCCTGCATTATACGCTCTTCAAAGAGCCGCAGTCGAAATGCGATGACCCAACTGATACCACCTCAAACCACGAATGATGCCCCCACTCCCCGAACAGCGCCTTTCATCTCGGGTAAATTGCAATTTCCCGAGCCCCAGACAAGCCATTAGCGCAGTGGATCACCGGGTCGCTGGACCATCACTGGCCTTCACACGCTATCTCTCACTGGAACTGTGTCATAAAGACCGGAGCCAACTGGTTCAGATGACGCGCCCAGCGGTGTGCCAAACGATAAGACAGCTAATTAAACGCCTTCAGTCGACAGGGAGCGAGATCCAGAGCCGCAGCACACCACTGTATCCCCATGTTTCCACCTGGTCCATCAGGACAGGACGGGTCCACCGGCGTGACACCACCACCTGCTACAGATGGACCGGCGCCGGGCGGCGGTCTGTCAGGACCGGTCTGTCTGTCAGGGCCCCTGTCAGCTGTCAGTACAGAGGTCCGGTGGCCGGCAGAGCGGCACGGTCCACCACTTACCAGGCTGTCAGAGAGTGCCGGCGCCGAGCGGCCCAGGTTCGAGCGACGCAGGCGCAGCAGGTTAGAGCCCTCTCCTGTGGACGCAGGGGGAGGGGGGGGGGCACACGTCAGTCACCCAGCCGCGTCCGACACACGTCCGTCAGGCGCTACCCACATGGGACCACACCGAACGCCACGCTAACCACACCGAGCCACGCGCTAACCACACCAAGCCACGAGCTGATCAAACCGAACCACACCGAACCACGCGCTAACCACACCAAACCACGAGCTAATCAAACTGAACCACGAGCTAATCAAACCGAACCACACGAAGTCCACGCGCTAACCACAAGACCAAGCCACGAGCTAACCAGCACGAAACGCTCGCGCCTAACCACACGAGCCACGACGCTATACCACACGAACGCCGCGTTAACCACACGAACGCCACGCTAAACACACCGGAACCCACGCTAACCAGCACCGAGGCCACGGCGCTACCACACCAAGCACGAGCTATCGGGAAACGAGAACCACACCGACCACGCGCTAACCACACCAAGCACGACGCTGAACCGAACACCAGCCACGAGTAACCAAACAAACCCGATCGTAATCAAACTTGACACCACGCGCTACACAACCCCAAACCACGGAGCTGATGCAAGAGCCGAACCAACCATGAACAGCGGCTGCTAACCCATCAGCCAAAACCACGAAGCTGTATCAACTACGCGAGACCACGCGAAGCATACCAAGACCGAACCACACCGAACCACGCGCTAGCCACACCAAACCAGGTGAAAGGTATCGCCCAAAGCCTGTCATCACAACACCCACACTGCCCACACTGCCACCACAAATCACAGGCTTGGTCAACATAGCCAACGGGTTTGTACACAGTGGAACACGTCCTTCCTTTCCCAACACTATCCGAGCAGCATTGCAGACGCAACGTACGATCGTGGATGAGCGGAAATGATTTCTAGAAACAGTGTGAGAGAGACTTCAGGCGTCGACATTCAGATTTATAGTGGCATTCAGTGCCAGCAGACATTACGTCATCGGGTCCAAGTTACTCCAAAATAAATAACACGTAAGCTATTCGAATATTGATGGGAAGTTGTGACAGGGCAACACAAACGTATCAAAACAAAACGCCAACAATAGCCGTAACTGTAGTGACAACTGACGGGTGATGATATATGACTAAGCACGAGCTCAGAACGACATCAACACCGGAAATATGCCCATGTTGCCAAGAAGTCGCATGCGAATATCCACAAAGCAGCACGAGTGTTGTATCACCAGCAAATCTAGCCCATATCACACGTCAGCAGAACGGTTAGCCGTTAGCCAGCCGGTGTCGCCTTCACCAGCCGCCGGACAGTAGACATGACGTGAGCAGTACGACATGGACGTGAGCGAGTAATCACGTCATCAGAGTCGATAGGTCAGGTAGACGTGGAAGTCACGGCCACCCTAGCGTCAGAGCAGGTCACGTCCCGCTGAGATTAGATGAGAGAGAGAGAGAAAGAGGAGAGCAACGGCCGGCTCTCTGGCTGAGCCCGTAGTGAGCAAGCCGGTGTCCCGCCCTCACCGTAACGTCCCTCCGGCCCGTTACTCGGGCGCGTTAGGTACAACCCCGTCCCGTCAGTGTCTACAACGCGTGCAGGTTAACGATTGTTGATGACGCTAAAGTGCTAGCCGACAGCCGCAATAATGGCAGGGACGTGGACCTGACAATAGTGGACCGCACCACACCATCGCTGGTGGATCGGCATGACCGGCCGGACTCGGGCTGTGCAGAGGCGGCTCTGCTGTCCGTCGCCTGGTCGATACCAGGCACAACTTCCTGTCAATATGGCGGGGATTGCATATGGAGTGTCTGATGGAATTTGGTCGGACATATCGTCTGAGCAGGCCAACGCTGCAGTCGGGTACGCGCAGCCGGCCGGCCTGGCGATAAGCCCGTTGATTCCCAGTCCGGGAGTCCCCTCACAGGCGTGCGTAGAGCGCAGCCTCAATCTGGCCAACTCGGCGTGTTCAGGCGGAATATTCCAGCCCGCTACATGTGTCGGTCTTGGTTCATAATGTTCCTGTCCACTTCATCGACACACCTCTGTCTCCTGTCTATGTCTCTGGTCTGTCGGTGACTTGCAACGCAGTGGAAAAATGCAATTAACTAATGCCCTTCGTCCCCGGTATCAGGGGCGAGGGCATTACGTATTCATTAGATTTTCACTGCGTGAGCACCGACAGACAGCACCGATAGACAATGTTGGCTTGAAACTAAACGGGTGCGCTTGTACCAAAGCTTTTTAACAATACTTTTCTAGCTAGCTCCGGCAGACGAAAACAACATCTCCCCAGATAAATGGAGGGTGTTATTCGAATAGCTGCACTAAAAGGAACTGCCTACTAGCCGTTCTCACAGAAGGACTTATTCCGCCGGGTGCATCCGACTAATCGGGTGGTGTCGATGAATCGGACAGAATCATTTTCCAACTACACTTGTACACCTCCGATACATTAACACGGCAGTAGCGCGGAGGTCACTGAAATCCGACACTGTTGTTGAAATGACGTGCCGTATCAGAGCCGTTTGTCGGTGTGACTGACCAGTGCAAGTGCTGTCTGATCTACTCCGCACCAAGTCGCGGCCGGAACATCGGCTTCACATCAGACGCCACAGCGCAATGCAGAGCCATCAGCTGCTGGCCCCGTAGTTGGTTTATGCTGACTGGAGGTTCTCATGGACCGTCTCCCCGGCCGACATACTGCGATCCTCAATATCAAACAGGTGAGTTCTGAACTGCGGCCGTTAATAGGAAGCTGTCAGAGACCACGTCTGACAACACCCAGCGGCGCCGCAGCACTAGACTGATGCGGGGATGCTGCCGGTCACCGCCCCTTTCTACCGCCACACCGCACGCGCTCCACTCACTGCCCCATCCACCGCCTCATATACCGTCCATCCACCGCCCATCCACTGCTCCACCCACTGTCCCACACACCGCTCCACCCACTGTCCCACACACAGTCCCACACACCGCCCACCGCCCGTCCATCCACCGCACACCCACCGCTCCACCCACTGTCCCACTCACTGCCCACCGCCCGTCCGTCCCATCGCGCCACCGACAGAACGTCTGCCGCTGGCTGGTCGGGCGGCCGATCGCCTCTGACCCCGGCTCTCTCGCCATAGTCCATCGAGCCCAGGCTGCAGCACGCAGCCAGCCAGTCGAGGCGGCGGAACGTGTCGCAACCGCGCGGCGCGACCTCTGCGGTGGCCGGGCAGGTGCGATTCGCACCTCCGATAGGCCAGATACGGCACGGCGGGACGCTGAGCGTGATCGATGGCAGGACGAAAACAGACGGCGACTGCCTGATCGCCATCGCCGGCACCAGGGAGGCTGAAACAAAGAGTGAGCACGCCACCACCGCCACCTGCGCGGCCGGCCTTGCGGGAACGGCAAGGCCGCGGTCCAGCCCGACTGCTGTGCTGCGTGCCTCTGCGGGCAGCCGCAGCGCCTTCTAAAGAGAACAGCGTCTCACTCGTCACCACACGGCAGACACAGACGACTCCACGCCCCACTGTTTACGGCTGCGGTAAATCCGCACAGCGCCACTCGCCATCAACAGATCGCATTCCGGCGCACACACACACCGACACCTGCCAGCAGGCTGTACCTCTGTACGTGCCGAGACGCGTGACGGCGCGTGCCGGCTCCGCTCCGCTCGGCGGCGGCGCCGCTCTGCTGGTGTAAGTGCGATGAGCTGATTCCTCGGAACAATCGTCGTGTCCGTGTTACAACGCGCACGGCCGGCAGTTGCCTGGAGCTCGGCACCAATAGAGCGCCACTCACTGAGCGGGACCGGCTTCAGGCGGCGCATTAGATCGGCTAGCCGGGACACGGCGCGTGGCCGGTAGCCGGGGCGGCCACTGCCGTGTCCCGGCTACCCGATCTAATGCGCCGCCGGAAGCTGGTTCCACTCAGTAGCGCTCTATTGGCGCGTGGTACCCCGGCACTGAGGGGCCGCCGTCCAACGCACCACTGACACTGCGCACTGCATAGCAACGGGCACCACTCCAGTCTCCACTCAACTGTTGACATTACACAGAGGACCCGACAGTCGGCACAGAATGGCGGATTGTGATGCATTCCACTAGCAACGTCCGCGTGTCTTTGCATTACATAATGCATCAGTCGTTTGAGTGTTTACCGTCGCCTTACTTCTAATAGTGAGCCACACCCTGCTAATTACGGGAGTTAAGTCACGTAGTTTGAGCACTCCAGACGTTTATATAACCTTGCTCCAGACATTTCATTTCAGGCAAAGGCCTCGGTTTGACCCAGCACCGGCCGCAGCTGGTGCGCCGCACACTGTATATTCCGATCAACGCCCTCGTGATAGGCGGCGCCTTCCTCGGGACTCCCTGGCCTGGTGATAGGCGGCGCCTTACTCGGGACTCCCTGGCCTGGTGATAGGCGGCGCCTTACTCGGGGGACCTCCCATGGCATGGGTATACGGCGGCGCCTTACTCGGGACTTCCCTGGCCTGTTGATTAGGCGGCGCCTTACTCGGGACTCCCTTGGCATTGGTGATAGGCGGCGCCTTTCTCGGACTCCCTGGCCTGGTGATAGGCGGCGCCTTTACTCGGGGACTTCCCTGGCCTGGTGATTAGGCGGCGGCCTTACTCGGGACTCCTGGCCTGGTGATAGGCGGCGCTACTCGGACCCCCTGGCCTGGTTGATAGGCGGCGCCTTCCTCGGGACTCCCTGGCCTGGTGATAGGCGGCGCCTTCCTCGGTTTGACCCTCTGGCACCTGGCCGCAGCTAGTGCGGCCGCACACTGTATATTCCGGGACCCAACTGGTCCTAGTGATAGGCGGCGCCTTCCTCGGGACTCCCTGGCCTGGTGATAGGCGGTGCCTTACTCGGGACTCGGGACTCCCTGGCCTGGTGATAGGCGGCGCCTTCCTCGGGACTCCCTGGCCGGGATAGGCGGTGCCTCCCTGGCCTGGTGATAGGCGGCGCCTCACTCGGCTGTCGCGGGACTCCATGGCCTGCGCCTAACGGTCCTGTTCCCGGCGCACCTCTAACCTCCTCCAAGTTGCTCCCGTTTGCTCCAGTCGGATTATTTAACACAAAGCAGTTACAGTTGGAGCAACTTAGGAGGTTAGAGGCGGTTAGAGGCGCCACGGGAACAGACCCTTTGATGGTCAGAGTGCCGGAACTAAATCATGACGTCATCGCCAGCTCACTGGTATGGGGGCCCCGAGGGGGGGGCTTACACCACACGACCCGGCAGCGCCTCCAGACCCGGGGCTGTGACCTCGGCGGGGGGGGGGGCGAACAGCTGACTAGTATGAGGTGGACTGGAAGGCCGCCAGCAGCGTCGTCACTGGCCTACCGGAAAGCAGTCACAGGTCAGGCGGCAAAACAGTGCAGAATGTTACAGCTGTGTGCCTGTGACAGTCGAATATGGCTGGCAGTCACTTAAAATCAGTGTACACCTCTCCTAAGTCCAAACCGCAGTGCTCAGGTTCGGTAAATGGGTCAACAAACTTTCAGGTCAGAGATATGCACGACTCAAGAGGCAGAACAGATGAAGATAAACGAATGTGCAGCGACTATCACGAGCACACAACACTCATCCTCGGACAATAGAGCGAGCGAACATCGAGCACCGTTCCTAAACTAACACGCGAATTCCGAAGGATTATTAGCATGTGACGACTAGCGTCTAGCGCGCCTCTCACACGCAGCAGTGCTCCGAGATCACTGGGCCGGGACACACAGGATTCCGTTCCTTTAGAAACGGCTGCCACGCTTCCCAAACGAACACCTATGACCCGGATTGAGCAGAAACGGCGTATGTTCAATTGCGCTATTACGGAACTCATAGAAAGGTAAACAAACATAATGGAAACAATAGCAGTGCTGCTATCAAACATTGCGCGCACTATGTGGACACAATAACTACAAGTTGTACTTCACGACATGCTACCGTTTCAGTATAACAACACTTTGTTAAAGTAACGCACCACCAGCTTACAACAGGCTGCACAGAGCACAGGCTCGAACGAACCAGGGCAATATAACACTAACGAACAGCCGCTGTAGACAACCTTCACCACTCTGCAGTTTTAACATGAACAGCGCAGTTGCCCACAGTCAAGCTGCTATCAGTAGTCGGCAGCGAACCAGCGGCATCCGTTACGCCCACACAATAGCAATATCCGACCGCTGGATTTCAACAGCGGAGAGCGCCCTGCGCGATACCCTAACAGCGCACATCCGCCGCAGGGGCGGCGGCGGCGGGGGCAGCGGCGGCGGCGGCGGACTGACGCGCGCGTCACCAAACCCTGCCTCGGCGGCGGACCGTACGATTCCTCATACATCTGCCAACTCATGGCGTCGTCTGTTGTGTCTATGTCCAAAGTCATTGGTTGTAGAACTTGGTGTCAACATCAAGGGATGCGCATAGCGCAATGCGTGTCTGAAGGTGATGATGATGATTGGGGCTTTAGGGCGCCGCAACAAAATAGCTATATGGCGCCCAGCAATGCGTGTCTGCTCCTCGTAAACACTAAGCATCAGCTGCAGAGTGATCACCTGTCTTCCCGGGCGGCGCCGCTGCCGCCCGGTACACGACACACGGTAACAGACGTGACCGGTAACTAGCCGTGGGAACCGGTCGGTCCGTGACCGGTCAGTGGCTCCGCGCGCCCGTCACCGACGACAAATAACCGTGAGAGAGTGGCAGCAGGTGCGGCTCCGCTGACCCACACAGCCGTCACCAAGAGCTGGTCTGACTCACACATCCATCACCAAGAGTGGCTCCTGACCCGCCACTCAGCCTGTCACCGAGAGCTGGTCTGACCCACACAGCCGTGCACCGAGGCTGCGTCTGACCCACACAGCCGTCACCGAGAGCTGGGTCTGACCCGCACAGCCGTCACCAAGAGCTGGTCTGACCCACACAGCCGTCAGAGAGCTGGTCTGACCCGCACAGCCGTCACCAAGAGCTGGTCTGACGCCACACAGCCGTCACGGAGAGCTGGTCTGACCCGCACCAGCCGTCACCGAAGAGGCAGGTCTGACCCACACATATGATATGGTATGAGATGGCCATGATTATGAAACAAATGATGATGTTAAATGATCAATAACATGGCAATATTTATTTATTTATTTTCAATAAAGGTCTAAAATAAGGAATCAAGCTTTCGTTTTACAACATTTTCAAGATTGCAATCTTCTATAAAAATGTATATATTCTTTGAATAGGAAGCACTTGTATATTTTCCCATTCACTTAGGTATAATGGGGAGGTTAGGAAATTTGATACAACAAAATCCGAGATATACGAATTGTATGAACTTTGACCTTATGAAATCTTGCAAATTTCTAATCTCTCGTAAAAAGACTGTGACTTTGGCACAACCAGAGACATTTTTAAAAGGGTAAGGTCACTTGACGTGACCCTGTGACCTGACATGACATAAATCGAAACCTTTACGAAATGTGGGTAATTAATGCCCGAACAGCCGTGTCAAAAACGGCGCCACCGTTTTTCCGCTATCGTCGAAAAACCTGTGGGGGTGCCGAAAACAGTACCTCCCCGGCACAGCGCGGGTTAAGGTAACGGTAACACTGTGCCTCCAAATCCAATGCAGAACCTAAACGTCAACCGAGCGCGGCACTAAACTTAAATACAGCACCACAATGGCATAGCGTGGCCTTACCGGCCAGTTATTATGCATTTCTATGGCAACGTGATCCGAATACTGAGGTGCCCATTTCGGCCGCATGACACAGAGTCGAGACAAGTGCCAAGAAAGCGGACCACCGACACCGGACCGTATCGAGGGCTGGGGGCCGCCGCCGCCGCCGCCGCACCGTCGCGTCAGTACAGCGGAAAACGGCGAGTCTCCTCTGACCGCGGGCCGGGCCAGTTCAGAGGGGGCGGGCCACACGCCACTCCCAGCCTCGTGTCCCGGCCCAGTTCAGAAGGGCGGGCTACACGCCACACACAGCCTAGCGTCCCGGCCCAGTTCAGAGGGGGCGGGCCACACGCCACACACAGCCTAACGTCCCGGCCCAGTTCAGAGGAACGACCACGCGCACACCGCCACAGTGCCGCTACTCCACAGAGCGCAGGTGATCCAACTGAGCACACACAGCGCCACCCTCAGCCGTCAGCGGCCAGGTGCCTTGGGGTAGCACCGCACCCCAGCGGGGACACGGCGGCATCGCGATGAAGGCCGCACGACTGGACGCAGAGACTGGGCAGCGCCGCGCCAACACCATTCAGACAGAAAAGACGCGACAGCGAGGTGTTAACTGCTGCGTCGGGAAGGTAGACCAAACTGCATCAGTAATGATCTCCTCTCAGTCGCCCATAAGCATCACACATTTGTCCGGCATTCTGCCTCTCCGGTTTCATTTCCAGTGCAGTCAGCTAACTCCCCTAGGTCCGACAAAAAGCGGCGACCGCTCCAGCCGCGCCACACGCAAAAACAGCTCCCCAGCTCCCGGCGGTGAGCCGAGACGGGCAACAGCAGCTCCCTCGAGGCCGCCGCCGAATAGGCTAAAGCTCTCCTTCGGCCGGCTAACAAGCGGTCACGCGGCCGCCGCCGAGACGCCGGCCGCCTGACGAGCTCATACGTTGACCGGTGTGTTGTGTATTGCAGTGACCTGCCACCGGCCGGGACCGGGTCGGGGTCGGGGTCGGGGTTCTGGGTGGTCGGGTCGGGGTCGGGGTCGGGGTCTCGGGGGCGGGGCGGGGTAGTTAGACAGGTGGTCGGGGCCCACCCCTGGCATGTTGTCGGACCAGGCCGGTGGTTGACGCAGCAGCAGCAGCAGTGGCCGGCTGCCAGGGGACCCTGTGTTGACGGTGCAGCGCCGTGTTTGGCTGCTCTAACTAGCTACTTAGCTATCCAGGAGGCACCGCTGGAAATCATAATGAGCATCAGCTAACAAATAAACTACTCAGAACGGCGCCATTCCCAGCGTCGTACATCAAAGACCAAGAGCATCTGATCAATCCAACTTGGCAGAGGCCGTCCACCTATTTTTAAACAAGACTTGCAATGTTCCATATGAAAGGTAATAACCTGGCTGCAGCCGCCAGCTCTCCCGCTGACCGGGCGGACCGAGCTAACTATGGGTCTGTTCCAGTCGCACTTCCCGGGAGGAGTTTAGAGGAGGTAAGAGCAGCTGAGAGCAGCCGTGTGTGAACCGCCACGGGAACGGAAGAGAGGAGTTTAGAGGAGATATCAGCTGTTTGCGTCGAAATCTTGAGGCTATGCTGTTTGACATAAGGCAAGGGCTATAGCACTAAGGGCATATACCACTGTTGACATTCACAATGTAATTCAGCCGCGCCATAAATTGTTACTCCTCAGTCTCCTCCGGCCTGCCCCACCACTCTTGCGTCGGATCAGGATGAGGTAGTTTGGAAGAGGTTTTCGGGAAGCAGTTGGATGAGCTTGGAGCAACTTAGAGCAGCCACGGGAACGACGAGAGGAGGTTAGAGGCAGTTGGAAGCAGTTAGAAGTGCCGCTGGAACAGACCCAATGAGAGCTGCCGGCCGCTGGAGCCGAGCGGCAGCCGCGTGCCCACATAGCGCTCCCCACTGAGCTGTGAGCCACAATACAACAAACACCGCCGCCGCCCCTAACGGCCCGCCGAGCACACGGCGCCGGCCGCCGCGAGTCAGCCGGCCGGCCAGCCAGCCTGCCAGGTACGCAGTGGCCGCTGTCAGGTCTGACGCGGCTGGATCACAGACTGAGAGACGGCAGAGCCGCCTCCGAGGCAGAGAGAGCCGAGCATAGTCCCCCGTCCAGCAGTCCAGTCGAGACTGTCCAGTCCAGTCTGGATCCTTGGATGGACAAACCAGTACAGAAAGTCCGGCCCAGTCCAGTACCAACACCGTGGTTGCGCATTCCGCTGGTTCAACAGCGCTGCTTATTCGCCATTAAGCAATAACTTGCCGTGTATTTATGTTGATTTGTGCCGCGATATTAATAGACTGAGATACTTTGCTGCAACGCTGGCACGGTGATCTGAGGAAAGCATTGTACTCTGAACGAACGCTCTATCCATCCGAGAACACCATAGCACTTCGACCATCATTAACTGGTATTATACACGTGCAAGGCCACAGCCAAACACTCTGGACCGCAATGCCTCATACCGGCCGCGCCGGCTACACATACCAGCGTCCGAGCCGCGTCGATCAGGAGGCGGCCGCTCTGCAGAGTCCTCCACTCTCATATCGCTCAAGATAGGACGGCGAGCTCCTCTAAATAATGCCTCCTCTCGCTCTAAAGTAAGAAGAGAAAATACAGTCCTCCTCTGTAGTTCGTGACTCGCGGAGCGCTTACTCGCCTCACCTCCTCCTCTACTATAGAGAAAGAAAGAAGACAAGTACTCCCTGTGGTGATAGGAGGCGCGGCGCTCTGCAGTACTCCTCCTGTGCTCGATCAGGAGGCGGCACTATGCCATTACTCCTCTTGTGTCGATAGGCGGCGGGCGTTGCACAGTATCACTCGTGCTCGATAGCGAGGCGGGACCTAAGAGAATATCTCTATTGTACTCTCTGCTGTCAAGGAGGCGGCGCTCTGCAGTACCTCCTCTGTGTCGATAGGAGGCGGCGCTCTGCAGTACCTCCTCTGTGTCAGCCATGCGCCGTCAGATGCCGCCGGTGTCGGTCACCACCACTGAACTCTATAGAGATAGAGGTCACCACTCACACCGTCCGGGAGTTACAGATGCCGCCTGAACTCTATAGAGATAGAGGTCATCCCTCACACCGTCCGAGTTACAGTATGCCGCTGAACTCTATAGAAATAGAGGTCATCCTCACATCTCCGGGAGTTAAGCATGCGCCTGAATCTATCAGAGATAAGAAGGTATCCTCAAACACCGTCCGGGGTTATCAGATGCCGCCTGAAACTCTATAGAGATAGAGGGTGTCATCCCTCACACCGTCCGGGAGACTAACGATGCCGGCCTGAACTCTTATAGAGATCAAGACGGTTATCCCTCAAACACCGTCCGGGGAGTGGTTACAGGATGCCGCCTGAACTCTACTAGAGATAGAGGTTATCCCTCACACCGTCCGGGAGTTACAGATGCCGCCTGAACTCTATAGAGATAGAGGTCATCCCTCACACCGTCCGGGAGTTAGTAATACACACACTCGGTCCCGGCGCCAGCCCGCTATTCCGTCAGCCGCCGAAACTCAGCTCAGCTGAGCCACAGAGCCAATTGGCTCGAGGTCGGCGCGGAGATGATTAACCCACGCACTGCAGGGGGTTCGCGACGAACACGAACTGAAGGGGGAGCACGTACTGATTTCCGCCCCACCCCTGAGATCTCGAAAACTACGCTACGTAGCGACAAGCGGAAAACGGCGTTAGATAACTCGAGACAAGCTCCATCGAAAGTATATCAGTCTTTGCTTAGGTTAGGTCGAAATTGAGGTCGCCAGAGGTCATCAAAGGTCAGATTATCCGGTTTTAGGACTTCGCTCCAGAAACCCCCAAATATCTCGGTAACTAGAATAGCTAGGAAAAAAGACAACAGGCGAAAATCCTTGAAAAATGCAATCTCGCCAACATGTCCTCAGATTTCAGATAAGGTCAAGGTCATCAAAGGTCAAAAAGGCTATGATTGGCAAAGCTGTTTTTCGTAAATAACAGTTCACTTGACAAAGAAAGGGAAATAACTTTGACACCATCGTGTTTGTCTCGTCAAGGTGCTTTGAAACATGTTGATGGTGACCTGTTTAGGTCAACTGATAAATGTGACCTTAGATCAAGGTTATTTGGTGACCCAGGAAGGTCATGTTGCATTAAGGGCGACGCGGCTCGACGAGACAAACACAGTAGGTGCAATCCGCATCGTCTAATCTGTATTCTATCAATAGTTATTAAGCACAACAATGCTGATGACATCAGATGACCTCAGATGACCTTGCAGAGGATCACTGGAGCAACAATGGCACCGGGCGTCATCAAGAATGAGCTAAAATAAGCATGATTCTGAAATAATTTGCCTGATCTAATGTATATTCTCTCAAATAGGAAGCATTTGTATATTTTCCCTTGTCCCGTTCACTTATAATGGGGTGGTCAGGAAATTGACCTGACGTTCAAGGTCACCTGACGTTAGGTCACCGATACGAAAAAATCAGAGATAAATTTAATTGTATGTATTTGATGACCTTTATGACATCTTGCAAGTTTGGAATCTCTGGGACAAAGATTGTGGCTTTGGCAGGACCACAAACACTTTTGAAGGATAAGGCCACTTGACGTGACCTTGTGGCCTGACATGAGATGACCTGAGGTCAACCCTTTCTGACAAAGTGTGGATAATTGATGACCCGAAACATATATGCCGAGATTTGGCGCAGCGGCCGCCATTTTTCCGCTATCGTCTGAAAAAACCTAAGGGGGCGGCCGGAAGCATCCCCCACCCCCGGCACGTGCGCGGGTTAAGTTACTCCCGCGGCGCCGCCAACGCAGTAATGAAGGGGTCATATGTTTCCACAGCAAACCAGAATAGACTCGCAGTGTTTCCACACAGGTAACTAAAGAGTCCCGTGGACCCAAACATTAGGCGTCAGTTCTGTCTGGTGATTCTCTAGTTTCAACATAGCGCCGACTCATCTAGCAACGCACCTAACAAGAGTGCGTCAGCAGATGGTACAGAACAGAAAGATAATCAAGATGTGGCACGCATGGAGCAATTCAGATACGCCTGATGCCTTTCCATAAACAACAAACATCGGCTGATGCGACACTGCGTCGGAACGGACAGAACTGACGTCTTATGCTGCTCGTTCAACCCATGGCCTTCGTTGCGATGGCGCTGACTGGCAGCTCACTGTGCTGTGGGGTCTGCATGGTCGTCCACAGCCGACCCCAATCAACACATGTCCAGCGCCTCACACCAACGTACCCAGCGCACCCATAGCAGCAGCGGAGAGCAGCGTGCTTCTGGAGGCGTGATTACTGACCCGTCAGTCCAGCAGTCTGTGGCCGGTGGAGCACGGCCGCTTCTAATAAACTCTGTCACCGCCACCACCGCCACCACCGCCATCGTTCCTCCTGACGGACAGTGCTGTGTCGGGCCGCAGATGTCCAGTGAGGGCCGCAGATGTCCAGTGAGGAGTCTGTGTCGGGCCGCAGATGTCCAGTGAGGGCCGCAGATGTCCAGTGAGGAGTCGGTGTCGGGCCGCATATGTCCAGTGAGGGCCGCAGATGTCCAGTGAGGAGTCTGTGTCGGGCCGCAGATGTCCAGTGAGGAGTCTGTGTCGGGCCGCAGATGTCCAGTGAGGGCCGCAATGTCCAGTTGAGGGCCGCAAGATTGTCCAGTGAGGATCCGGTGTCGGGCCGCAGATGTCCATGAGGAGTCGGTGTCGGGCCGCAGAAATGTCCCAGTGGGGAGGGCCGCAAGAATTCCAGTGAGGGCCGCAAGATGTCCCAGTGAGGAGTTCGTGTCGGGCAGATGTCAGTGAGGAGTCGGTGTCGGGGCCGCAGAATGTCCAGTGAGGAGTCGGTGTCGGGCTCGCAGAATGGTCCAGCTGAGGAGTCGGTGTCGGGCCGCAGATGTCCAGTGAGAGTCGGTGTCGGGCGCAATGTCCAGTGAGGGTCCGCAGTAATATTGGAGGGCCGCAGATGTCCAGTGAGGAGTCGGTGTCGGCGCAGATGTCCAGTGAGGAGTCGGTGTTCGGGCCGCAGATGTCCAGTGAGGGCCGCAGAATGTCCAGTGAGGAGTCGGTGTCGGGCCGCAGATGTCCAGTGAAGAGTGGTGTCGGGCCGCAGATGTCCAGTAGGAGTCGTGTCGGGCCGCAGATCTCCAGTGAGGAGTCTGTGTCGGGCCGCAGATGTCCAGTGACGAGTCTGTGTCGGGCCGCAGATGTCCAGTGAGGAGTCTGTGTAGGGCTGCGATGTCCAGTGAGAGTCTGTGTAGGGCCGCAGATGTCCAGTGAGGGCCGCAGATGTCAGTGAGGAGTCCTGTGTCGGGCCCGCAGATGTCCAGTGAGGAGTCGGTGGTCGGGCCGCAGATGTCCAGTGAGGGCCGCAGATGTCCAGTGAGGAGTCTGTGTCGGGCCGCAGAATGTCCAATGAGGAGTCTGTGTCGGGCCGCAGATGTCCAGTGGGAGGGCCGCAGATGTCAGTGAGGAAGTCTTGTGTCGGGCGCAGATGTCCAGTGAGGAGTCCCGGTGTCGGGCCCGCAGAATGTTCCAGTGAGGGCCCGCAGATGTCCCAGTGAGGAGTCTGTGTCGGGGCCGCAAGATGTCCATGAGGAGTCTGTGTCGGGCCGCAGATGTACAGGTGAAGGGCCGCAATCTCCAGTGAGGAGTCCTGTGTCGGGGCCGCAGATGTCCAGTGAGGGCCGCAGATGTCCAGTGAGGAGTCTGTGTCGGGCCGCAATGGTCCCAGTTGAGGGCCGCAGATTGGTCCATGAGGAAGTCGGTGGTCGGGCCGCATATGTCGTGAGGGCCGCAGATGTCCAGTGAGGAAGTCTGTGTCCGGGCCGCAGATGTCAGTGAGGGGCCAGATTGTCCAGTGAGGAGTCGGTGGTCGCCGCATATGTCCAGTGAAGGGCCGCAGATGTCCAGTGAGGAGTCTGTGTCGGGACGCAGATGTCCAGTGAGGGCCGCAGATGGTCCAGTGGAGGAGTCTTGTCGGGACGCAGATGTCCAGTGAGGAGTTTCTGTTGTCGGGCCGCAAGATGTCCAGTGAGGGCCGCAGATCCCAGTGGAGGAAGTCTGTTGTCGGGCCGCAATGTCCAGTGAAGGAAGTCGGTGTCCGGCGCAGACTGTCCAGTGAGGAGTCGGTGTCGGGGCCGCAAGATTGTGCAGTGAGGAGTCTGTTCGGGCCGCAGATGTCCAATGGAGGATCTGTGTCGGGCCGCAGATGTCCGTGAAGGGCCGCCAGATCTCCAGTGAGGAGTCCTGTGTCGGGCCGCAGATGTCCAGTGAGGAGTCCTTGTGTCGGCCGCAGATGTCCAGTGAGGGCGCAGATCACCCAGTGAGGGAGTCTGTGTCGGGCCGCAGATGGTCCAATTGAGGATCTGTGTCGGGCCGCAGATGTCCAGTGAGGGGCCGCAGAGTCTCCAGTGAGGAGTCCTGTGTCGGGCCGCAGATGTCCAAGTGAGGAGTCCGGTGTCCCGGGCCGCAATATATCCAGTGGAGGATCTGTGGTCGGGCCGCAGATGCCAGTGAAGGAGTCTGTGTCGGGCCGCAAAGATGTCCAGTGATGAGTCTTGTCCGGGCCGCAGATGTCCAGTGAGGGCCGCAAGATGTCCATGAGCCGAGTCGGTGTCGGGCCGCAGATGTCCAGTGAGGATCGGTGTCCGGGCCGCAGATGTGCATGAGGGCCGCCAGATGTCCAGTGAAGGAGTCGGTGTCCGGGCCGTCATATATCCCAGTGAAGGAAGTCGGTGTCGGCCCCGCAGATGTGGGCAGTGAGGGCCGACAGATGTCCAGTGGAGGAGGTCGGTGTCGGGCCGCCATATACCAGTGAGGAGTCTGTGTCGGGCCGCAGATGTTCCAGTGAGGAGTCGGTGGTCGGGCCGCAGATGTCCGTGAGGAGTCGGTGTCGGGCGCAAATGTCCAATGAGAGTCTGTGGGTCGGGCCGCAGATGTTTCCAGTGAGGAGTCTTGTGAACGGCCCGCAGATGTCCAGATGAGGAGTCTGTGACGGGCGGCAGATGTCCAGTGGGATTCCCTGTGTCGGGCCGCAGATGTCCAGGTGAGGAGTCTGTGTCGGGGCCGCAGAAATGTCCAGTGGGAGTCGGTGTCGGCCGCAGATTGTCCCAGTGAGGAAGTCGGTGTCGGGGCCGCAAGAATGTCCAGTGAGGAGTCTGTGTCGGGCCGCAGATGTCCAGTGAGGAGTCTGTGGTCGGGCCGCAGAAATTGTCCAGTGAAGGGCCGCAGATGTCCAGTGAGGAGTCTGTGTCGGGCCGCAAGATGTCAGTGAGGGCCGCAGATGTCCCAGTGGGAGTCGGTGTCGGGCCGCATAGTCCAGTGAGGGCCCGCAGAATGTTCCAGTGGAGTCTGTGTCCGGCCGCAGAATTTGTCCAGGTGAGGGCCGCAGATCTCCAGTGAGGAGTCCTGTGTGGGCCGCATATATCCAGTGAGGAGTCTTGTCGGGCCGCAGATGTCCAGTGAGGAGTCGGTGTCGGGCCGCATATATCCAGTGAAGAGTCTGTGTCGGGCCGCAGATGTCCAGTGAAGAGTCTGTGTCGGGCCGCAGATGTCCAGTGAGGGCCGCAGATGTCCAGTGACGAGTTCAATGTAGCAGCAGCGGCCAGCCGGCATCCTTGACCCGAGGCCGCAACACACACCACCACCACCACCACACGCGGCGTCCGTCACGGACAGTCAGCGACAACAATGCCGCGTCAGAGGAACACGAAAACAGCCGGACAATGTCCGTACCCCACCACACTGCAGGGCCGCCACTGAAGGCAGAGCAGCTGCTCTCCGAGGCGTCTGCGTCTTCAATGGAACACACGCCCGTCTTCCGGTACCCCGCCCTGACGTCAGGGCGTATAGTGAGCCGGCGCATCCTCGCGTCTCCGGCAAACATCCGTCCTTGGGGAGCTGGCACAGCAGATAGCCGGCGGCCGTACGTGAGAGGCCTGACCTCAGCTGGCGGCTCCCGCGGCACTCGACCCCACGGGGAGTGGTAATCCGGCCGGCCGCTGCAGTTGGCACCTTCCCGAGAGCGGAGTGTACCGTTATCGGACCGTGGCTCTATCAGCCTCTGAGTACACAGAGGCTCTCTGCTCGAGATAGGCAGTGTGGTTATTCAACTCGATCCGTCCATCAGCGCCGTATCCGTATGTGACAGGCTGTTGAGATTGAGACCGTGACGTCGACAACCAACAGATGATAGCTGCTGGCAGATATGGACCATGCCCCCAGGCGTTTTGGCCTTTGAATGAGCATTGTGGTGACGGGCGATATTGTTTGTTTATTGGGGTTTAAGGGCGCGCCGACACATTTGGGTCAATTTGCGCCGCTACAGCACATTGCAAACTATTGCTCCGTGCTTACTTTTTTCGGTGTGGAAGCTTTTTTGCCCATCGAAGTATCAGAACACCGTGAAAATAGCCCAAGATCATTCGGGATCCTGGATCCCAGATTCAGGGAGGGATAATCCAAAGTGAATACCGTGCTATTTTCTTACGTTTTTGATAGCCAAACAAAACAGGCACGGACAATAAGGAGGGATCCAGACGCAAGAAGTTGCAACGCATACTAGTGCTGTATTGCCGTTATCATTGTCAGAATCTTGATTCCAAATTTGAGGTATCTGAGATCCGAGCCCAAGTCTGGCTGCTGGTGGGCGGCTCACACGAAGCGTCGCTGAACCGAGCCGCGACCTTTCCATCTAACTACTCACTCACCCCACCAACGGCAGAGGGCCCTCCTCACGCAATGTAACCTCCTCTGTCAACCTCTTCTGTAGGATTAGATGAGTCTTCCGGCGTGAAGTGTTTCTTCTCCCAACAGCAAGAGCACCAATGAGTCGCCTGGTGCCCTTCCGCGCCTGAATGACCGGGACAAAGCAGACAGCCTCGCAGCCCCGCATCTGCCGCCGCCGGTCCTGCCACCATAGTCGGACCACCCTGCCGCAACACAAGGAAACGAGCCGGCGTGGAGTGGAGCTCCACAGTCCGCAGCGACCGCAGCAGATTACCGGCCAGCGATGGAGGAGAGAGCGAGGTCCCACACTGGTGCTGCTAGCCTAGCCTGGCGTCCGGCAATAACGCTACGTCAACATGCACGGAAACATCGCCGACAGAAACCAAAAGTATCAGATTACTAAGCATCTACACGTGTTTTGTGTATGTATGGTGTAAAAACGGCATAATTTCCACTTCTGCTTCGCAGCAAATGCCTGCATTAACCGTAACCACTAACTCTCGATGTTGTTGTTGGGTGTTAAAAAATAAAATGTTGTCCACCTACGTCAGGAGAGGACAGCTTTACGTTCAGTCTTTGAGTGTTGCAGCCTCACCTGAGCTGAGTCCGAGGCCTGCCGAGCTGGCAGAGCTGTGCGCCGGCCCTCCAGCAGCGAAGCTCTCTCGGCGGCGTCGCGTGTCATCAGAGCTGTGACGGACCAGCGCCCGACGGTGGCCGCAAGCCATGGTCGACTCGTCCACTGAGCGACGGCTGACCAGCTGAGGTGGACCGGCCGCCGCGGGCGACAGAGATAGACTGCCACTGCCGCCACCGCCCCCGCCACTGCCGCCGGCCGCGCCGCCCGACCCCGTCTGCAACACAGAGGTGACAACACTCAGTTAGTGGGCGGCGGCACAGGGGTGACAACACTCAGTTAGTGGGCGGCGGCACAGGTCGATGGTGCGTCAGGGCGCACGGAAGGCTGTGACTCAGGTGCTCTCGTCACTGGGACCACCGTGAGACGTCTTTACATAAACAACAAGTCAACAGGTTTGTTATCGGAGCCATTAGGAAAGTCACGCACGTGTTTCATTGCAAGGAAGCATCGACTATCTATGTTCGTTTAAATTATCGAATGATTTAGTAATTAGTTTTAATTTGCTATTAAAGCTGCTTGAAACTGAGGCAACTTCCTTTATATACGCACAATTATTTATCTCAAAGAGCAAAGTTTGGAGAGTCCCACCTAACTTAATCACGTCACTGCTATGTGACGTCACTGCTATCCAATCACGGTTCGTTAGTTTGCTGACGCCGCCGAATTTCCCAATGCGTTGCACAGGCCTTCGCGGCAGTATTTCCAACGTGACATCTAAAGCTGAACGGTTCTGTAGGCAGTCGTGTTGAGACAGAACCCGTTCTCGCCTCTCATTAAGCATTTGAATGCAGTGCTGTAGAGCCGGCTTCTCATGGCCCGGTGTCAGGAGGTGGCGCTGTTCAGCACGGCGCACACACCGTTCTGTTGGGTAACGGCTCGTAAGCCGGTCTGATCCGGTACCGAGCCAGCCAGGCCATGGATAACGGCTGGATTGGAAACCTCCCGCCCGTGGCCGACCAAACACTTAGGCTACCTTGGACCAAACGACATACAGGAAACTGCCGCGGCTTATCATAGAACGACATACAGGAACCCATGTGGCCGGCGCTGTCGCCCATGGTACAAGGCGCAGACGGGGAATATTTCCGATCCATACGTAGTATATTTCATACCATGGCAGGCTGGTTGTACGTCAGATCAGTCACCGAGTCACCAGACGACCTCTCCTGAACAGAGTTTACCAGACGGCCTCTCCTGAACAGAGTTACCAGACGGCCTCTCCTGAACAGAGTTACCAGACGGCCTCTCCTGAACAGTCACCAGACGACCTCTCCTGCACAGAGCTACCAGACGACCTCTCCTGAACAGAGTTACCAGACGGCCTCTCCTGAACAGAGTTACCAGACGGCCTCTCCTGAACAGAGCTACCAGACGGCCTCTCCTGAACAGAGTTACCAGACGGCATCTCCTGCACAGAGCTACCAGACGACCTCTCCTGAACAGAGCTACCAGACGGCCTCTCCCGAGCGTCAGCCGCCGAGTTACCAGACGGCTCAATAGCGGCGGCCTCTCAGGCCCGGGGACGTCCCGACAAACCAAACGGATTTTAACATTACGTCTATGGGCGTTGCATGGAAAGAGAAGTCTTCAAAATGGCTCCGTCGCCCCAGCTTTCGGAACATGGCATGGCGACACCGTTGACGCCACCTGCAGCGCCAAGGCAGCTGACTTAATGACACCCTTCCCAGGGGGCTCACCGTAATGTAAGGGTTGGCTGCTCAAGTGAACCAAGCGTCTGACTTACTGCGGCCGATTGAATCAACAGACCAGCGCAACATAGTCATGCGGTCAATCGTTCGAGTTCTGATGACGGCCAGGGCTCGCTTCAGCGCACACGTCGGCTGAGATGCAAGTCTGGTTCGTAAGTTGGGTATGTTGCGAACACGGTAACTTTTGCGAAAGTATGTTTGCTGACCACACCCTCACTCCCAACTCAGACCGTGGGAGGATTCGTAAGAGACGGCGTTATCTTGAGCCAACTGATTCACTTACTGACATGAAGTCACGTGTGAAGTCACGTGTGACGTAAGTTTGTGGCATGATGACACCGCAAGGCACGTTTGCACTACCATTGACAGCCGCGCAATTTTGCAATCCGCTGAACCTGTGTTGTTTGCACTTCACTAAGACTATCTCCGGCTCAGCAATGCATTGCCATATCCCAGCGAAGGCCAGCTCCCAGTCCCACCACCACCTCAGCTCGGATTAGAGCGGTGAAATCTGCCCGCTCTCCGCTCGACTATTCCGGCCGCGCGTTTCGCCACTGCCAGCCTAGTGAGGAGGTATCCGGGCCCGGTTAATTCGTCAGCTCTAGCTGAGTATAGATCCCTATCTGAGACCAGTAGCGGTGGCAGCGATGCAGCGCCGCAGCAGGTAACGCCAGATAACGTCACGTTCTATTCGCGAATCTATCCGGCAGCGGTCGTGGAAAACTAATAATACCGAGGCGGCGATGACCGAGGCCATACTGCGCCCACCACCGTGGGATAGTGGGACGGCTCGGCAGTGTCGACACGGAGAGCTGGTGGGACTGACATGGTGATGGGACGGCTCTGATGTCGGCAGCGTGGCAACAGGAAAACACAGCCCCGTCTGCAGCAGTGCCGGAACGCTGCCTCCACTGACACGGCGCGGTGCACGCCGAGGGGAGAGGATCGTTCGTAGTGCGGCAGGACGGCCGCTCCGCCTGCCTGACTCCCCTCGGTGCACGCCGAGGGGAGAGGATCGTTCGTAGTGCGGCAGGACGGCCTGCCGGCCACGCCCACCTCAAGGGCGTCCGATTGCGCCACACCGCGTGCTGAACACTGAGTCACCTCACGACTGACGGCCGCTGCAGAACGCCCCCCGCCTGGCAGCAGGACGCGGCCAGCGAGCACCGGGGACGACGGGTCTGCAGCGGGCACCACGGCAATCAACTGGGACGGCTCCACCCGACCGGCGCATCTCACCGCCGAGCTGGTATCGCGTCCGAGAGGCCGGCCGGGCACAGATACCTCACCACTGACAAAAGACACAGCTCCTGGACGGACGGGCGCCACACCGCCTCACTAGACCATAAGATAAGCCCGGCACAGCAGAGCCGCTGCTGGTCTGACCCGGCGCACCTCTGCTGGCAGCCCGACACAGCAGAGCCGCCGCTGGTCCGACCCGGCGCACCTCTGCTGGCGGCCCGGCACAGCAGAGCCGCTGTCGGTCCCGACCCGGCGCACCTCTGCTAGCGGCCCGGCACAGCAGAGCCGCTGTCGGTCCCGACCCGGCGCACCTCTACTGGCGGCCCGGCGCGGCGGCGATCCCTGTGGCCGCAGCCGGGTCCGTTTAAGACGGTGGGCTCCACTGAGTCCATTTGGGCACTAACTCTCCGGTGGAGAATCAAATGGCCCATCGGTCGGTGCACCGGTCTGTGCACCTGGGTCAGCGGGAGTGTGCCGAATGAACGCGACTGAGTTCCAGCAGTGACATGACAGCCAGTAGATGTCTGGGTCATCAGGGGGTCAGTTAAGGTCAGCAGGGGTTAATTATAGTCAGCATGGGTCAGTTTAAGGTCAGCAGGGGTCAGTTAAGGTCAGCAGGGCCAGTCAAGGTCAGCAGGGGCCAGTCAAGGTCAGCAGGGGCCAGTCAAGGTCAGCAGGGATCAGCAAACCTGGGTCTGACTAATAACGCTGATGTCAGCTCGGTGAAGGTCAGACCACTTCCAGGTGAGCAGCGAGCACCCAGTAAGCGTCACATCGCAGCGAGTCCCGCCGTCCACCGCCGCTGAGTCTGCCGGCACACCCACCGGCGTCAGCCGGCACATAGGCAATCTGAGCGTGTCAGAGACAGGCGACTCAGCAGCGGCTGCGGCGGCGGACCAAGCCGCCAAACATCACCACTCCATCAACAGCTGACCTGCCGCCACGTCCGGCGAGCGGGCACAAGGCGGGCGGCGCGCGGCAGCCAACTTCCCGCCCCCGCCAGGCGGCGGTCGAGCCAGGCACGCAGTCACGGCGGCTAATTGACACCGATGCTCGGGAGGCCGAGCGGAACCGCTCGGCACAGCACCACCCCACCATTCAGCCCGAGCGATGGCGGGAGGAGCAGACGGCCGCCAGGAGTGAGGAGGTGACTGAAGTGGCGCCGGCAGCCCCCTCACATCAGCCAGACGAGGGCGGGAGGAGGAGACGGCGCCGGAGGAGGAGTGCTGAGATGCCCGCGCCATCTCACCATCAGCCACGATGGCGGTGTAGAGCAAGACGGCCGCCGGAGTGAGGAGTGCTGGAGAGTGGCGCCGCTGCCCCCTCATCAATCAGTCCATGCGATGGCGGGAGGAGCAGACGGCCGCCGGAGTGAGGAGGTGCTGAGAGTGGGCCGCCTGCCCCCTCACCATCAGCCAGCGATGGCGGGAGGAGCAGACGGCCGCCGAGTGAAGAGTGCTGAGAGTGGCGCCGGCAGCATCTCCACCATCAGCCAGCATGGCGGGGAGAGCAGACGGCCGTCGAGTGAGAGGTGCTGAGAGTGGCGCCGGCACCATCTCACCATCAGCCAGCGATGGCGGGGAGAGCAACGGCCGCCGGAGTGCAGAGGTGCTGAGAGTGGCGCCGGCAGCGCCCCTCACCATCAGCCACGTGGCGGAGGAGAGACGGCCCGGAGTGAGGATGCGAAGAGTGGCCCGGCTCCCACCTCATCATCAGCAGCGATGGCGGGGAGGAGCAGACGGCCGCCGGATGAAAGTGCTGAAGTTGGCTGCGCAGCCCCCCATCATCAGCCAGCGATGCGGGAGGAGCAAGACGGGCCGCCGAGTGAGGAGGTGCTAGATGGCGCGGCAGCCCCCTCACCATCAGCCAGGATGGCGGGTGAGGAGGAGAAACGGCCGCCCGGAGTGAGAGGTCTGAGAGTGCGCCGGCAGTCCATCTCCACCATCAGCCAGCGATGGCGGGGAGAGCAGACGCCGCCGGTAGTGAGGAGGTTCTGAGAGGCGCCGGGCAGCCCCTCACCATCAGCCAGCGATGGCGGGAGGAGGAACGCCGCCGGGAGTGAGGAGGTGCTGAGGTGGCGCCGGCAGCCCCCTCACCATCAGCCAGCGATGGCGGGAGAGCAGACGCCGCCGGAGTGAGGAGGGTGCTGAAGAGTTGCGCGCGGCAGCCCCCTCACCAATCAGCCAGCGATGGGCGGGGAGGAGCAGACGGCCCCGAGTTGAGAGTGCTGAGAGTTGGCGCCGGCAGCCAACTCACCAATCAGCCACCGATGGGCGGGGAGGAGCAGACGGCCGCCGGAGTGAGGAGGTGCTGAGAGTGGCGCCGGCAGCCATCTCACCATCAGCCAGCGATGGCGGGGAGGAGCAGACGGCCGCCGGAGTGAGGAGGTGCTGAGAGTGGCGCCGGAGCCATCTCACAAAACGGCAGACGCCATCCCACAGCTTTATAGGTGCCGGCCGACCGCCGAGCACGGCTCCTTAATCCGCCGCCGGCCGGTGACGGACGCTGGAGCTCGCCCAGTCAGCTGGCCGAGCCAGGCGGCACAGCCAGCCGACAGAGACCGAGCCAGACGGCCAGAATATGGGGCCGGTCAGCGCCGGAGGGCGAATTACATCCGACCGGCGTCTGCCGGCACGGGGCCCAGTGGGTGCTACGGCCGCTCTCCGGCCCAAACGAGGCCCTGAGTGCGACTGAAACCCGCTGCAACACCAGTCTGAGGCTGCTGACCCCACACCAGACGTGCCATAACCGTACCATCAGACCATAACAGACCTTCACCAGCGGCGGACGCAGCTGTTCAGCTCTCCATCGCCGCTCCATTCGAGTAATGAACCGCTCGGCATACCAAACGATACGAGAACACATCCAGAACAAGGGAGAGAGAGAGAGAGAGCACGTCAAAGCACAAGAAGCACACAGGAGCACGTCAGAACAAGGCCGGATGGTAGCCGACATGCTCCTGCTGACAAGTACTGGAGCTCCGGAGATTATCGCCTCCCCGGGGGCGGCCAGGGAAGCTCTCGACCTAATGACGCACCCAGAGACAAAGAGAAAATGGTTGCCGCCTCTCCGCTGGATCTCTGGCGGCATCTGACCGGGCCGGGCCGCGCTGCTACTAATGTCATCACAATCCCGGCCACTGCGGGAATCAGACTGCCGCTGTCCCCAGAGAGGGACCAGATCACCAGCACGTCCAGCGACGGCCGCTGTCCGGCGTCACATGACGCAGTAACGTCAGAGACCGGACGGTGACCAGCGGTGGCCGGCAGTGGTCAGCGGTAGTCAGGGGTGATAAACAGTGGCCAGCGGTGGCCAGCGGTGGCCAGCGATCCATGGGGAGGACGGCCGGACGTGGCTGAGATGGGCGCGGCAGGTGACAGCGCGGCGGCCGGAGAGTCCCGGCTGCCGCACGGGACCGTGACCGTGACTGGCGGCCCTGACTCGGGCTCGTCCATCACAGCGCGCTGACCTACCTCACGTCAGACGCACCCAGCGGGGTGTGCAGAGGAGCTGACTCCGCCCCGCCCCCGGTGACTCAGGGGGAGAGACGACACCGTCACCGCAGCCCGCCTGTCACACGGCACAGCCCGTGACGTCATCCCGGCGGGGTGATGTCACTCAGCCCTGCACTGCCGTGACGTAATGGAGTGATGTCACACCGGCCGGGAGACGCTCTTAGAGCCCGGAGGCGATAGGGGCGGGTGGCGGGCAGGGTGTCGGAGAGACTGTCGGACCGCGGAACTGACTGACCCCGGCGCCTCGCTGACCCCCGGCCGACGGAGCGAGGCCGCGGCGGCCGCCCGTCTCCGACCTCGCTGAGCCAAGGCCCGCACGCTGAGAGCTGCGTTTTTCACCTGTCTGCCAACTCCGCCCGCGGCACGGGACGACACGGAATGGCACGAGACGAGACGACACGAGACGACACGGGAAGATACGGGAAAATACGGAGAAGATACGGAGTGAGACGGCACGGGATGACACGAAACAGCATGGTATGGGGCGGAAACGGGGTCGGCACAGGGACAGCACAGGGACGGCACGGAAGCGACACGACACGGAACAGCACGGCACGGCACGATTTAAAAATGTCAGATGGTGGGAGCCGGCTGTGCCGCCTTCTAATCAGAGGGCTGAACAGTGCACGGCAAGCGTCGGTTGGCACGATTCAACTCCACCCTGACAATGAACGCCATTTGAGTGTAGGTTCTGGTGCGATGCGCAGCGACAGCTAGAAACGCCGTGTAAGCCTGGAGCTCACAGCGGGCTCCGTAAGCCAGATATGCATACACGCCGAACAATGACGCTCTGCAAAATCTGCAAGCCAGTTCTGATGCTGCGTTGGGATGTGCGTGATCTAACGTATATGTGTTGAACGTGAGCAAACTGCTGCTATTGATTTACTGAAAAAGATGGGTTTCCTGATGCCTGTACGTTCCGGCGGTGTCTATCTGTATCCACGGCTCTCCAGCCAGCCTCCTGCCGATGAGGTATGTCCCCCCGGCGGTCTCGCAGCTGGGGGCCCTCCCGCCGCGGGCAGAAACAACTCACCCAGGCGGGCTCCTCGTCCAGCACGGCATCGCTGGAGACGGACAGGCGGCCCGGGGAGCGGCGCCAGCGGCCGCGACACAGCTGGCAGCGGCCGGCCCCGCTGCCCGACCAGTCGTTCACGGCGCGCGACACCAGGTTAGTCTTGCGGCGGCGGTACGGCGAGAGCGGGATGGCCGGCTGACCGGCGCGGGGTGGCCGCTCAGCCGGCACCGCCAGCGAGTGTTGGAGCCGGCCCCGGGCCGACATCGCCACCTCCTCACAGCAACAGGTCGGCAACCAGCCTCAAACGCAGCACAGAGACCAGCCGTCACCTCCTCACAGCAACAGGTCGGCAACCAGCCTCAAACGCAGCACAGAGACCGGCCGTCACCTCCTCACAGCAGCAGGTCGGCAACCGGCCTCAAACGCAGCACAGAGACCGGCCGTCACCTCATCACAGCAACAGGTCGGCAACCAGCCTCAAACGCAGCACAGAGACCGGCCGTCACCTCCTCACAGCAACAGGTCGGCAACCGGCCTCAAACGCAGCACAGAGACCAGCCGTCACCTCCTCACAGCAACAGGTCGGCAACAGAAGCCGCCTCAGCGGCCACCCTTACACGGAGCACAGAGACCGGCAGCTGGACACGGCGCGGTCACTGGCAGACTGCCTCCCTCCTGGTCACTGGCAGGCCGCCTCCCTCCAGCAGCGTGATGTGCGTCACAGCCCCACTCCGTACGGAGCACACAGGTAGACAGCGACGGAGTGACTCCTCTCTCACATGGGGCTCTGCCCCGGCACAGCACTGCTCTGCGGCCCGACTCCAGCCGCCCCCCGTCCCCGACACACTGAGAGCGGCCACCGCAGGCAGCTCCCCAGCACCGAGCCGCCGTCTGCGCGCCTGCCGCTCCCTCCCTCTCCGCCGCCGCTCCCACCGTGCACGCCTGCAGGAGCCGCCGAGGCCGCGCCACCACCACTGCCACAGCGCGCCGCCGCCGCCGCCGCGTGCGCCACCCTCGTCACAACTGGCGCGCGCCACACGTCGCCGTCGGCGTCCGGAAGCGGCTCAAAACGAAACGCAGCTCTGGGCGCGGCGGCGACCCCGACCGGCGTGGTGGTCGGAGCTGGTCTGACCTGGCCGAGAGGGCCAACTCCGGCGCCGCACGCGTCCGGCGCTCCGGCGGTCCGGCGGCTCGACACACACGCAGCCGACACGGCCCGGCCCGTTCCCAGGCCGATGTAGTGACGTCATGGAGACGTTCAGCAAACACGGCCGTACGAAAATAAACAGCTGGTTTCGCCGCGTGTTCCGCTCCTCCTATGGATCGCCGACGAGCCATTAATCTCAATGGGGTTATCATTAGCGTTGGTAAATGTGTGGTAACCTGTTAATTGGCGTCATTAGGGTTGCAAATGCAGATATTCAGCACACACCCGCGGATGAACCGGAGCCAGGCTGGAGGATCGGTTACCAGCATGATTCGCCAGTCAGACGCTCTGCGACGCGGTGGAAAACCTGCTTAATCCTGATGACGTGCGACTGCGGATGTGTCATGGTCCCCACCACGTCATGACCGCAGCCGGACATAAAACTGTCCACCTGAGCATCCACAGGCGCCGTGACCAAACAAAGCCGACCCACATACCACCCACCCGCGGCTGACCCGGCTCCTCCTCTCCCTCCCCCTCACTCCTCCCCACACCGACCGAGCCACGCCCACCGCGCGTTCTCCCACAAAAAACGCGGCGCATATTTTAGGACAGCAGCGGCGTCGCCGCGGGCCCCGGCGGATTTGATTTGCAAAACGGTCTGTCCGCTCACAAACAGCGAGGCGTGCCGGCGGGGGTCGCGGACCACAGAGCCCGCCACCTCCCGCCCCGTGTGTTGGGGGGGGCTGGTGACCGATACCCTGCTCTGAAATCCGACAACAAATACCCGATACAATATACTGCAGAAGAAAATGGTTCAAGAATAAAAACGGGATGCAAAAATATCCGAGGACACGATTGCACGTTTTCAACAACAAAAACATTGTTTTCAGTAGCTGATACGAATGTCTCATCTATGATACTGTCAACCTCTAGTGCAGTTCTCAGTCATTGTACATTGTTCACTTGGGCAAGGACACCGACAGCTGTTCGGCCGAAAACTCGATCGAAGTCCGTGTACGCTGCTTTGACGACCACTAAATGATTGAACAAGAACTTCGATCTATCTGGCTCACTAGTCAGGAGAGACCACTTATCGCAATGGCCTGTTACGAATTACAAACTCGGAAGTGATGCCGCACGACAAGCGTTAATAATTTATGAACGCTGCGGTGGCTTTTACTCGAGAGGTTTTTACGATCGGTGTGTCTGAGATCGTTTGATATCGCTCCTCGCCGCCTTTATAGTCATGACTTGAAAACGTGAGTAATAAAAGTGAGGAAAATTCAAGTCACGACGAGGCCACTGCAGAATGCTGGTCTCACACCAAACTGGCGGCTGACTGGGCCGGGTCAAGGCTCCCCGCTCCCCGTCGGCTGTCTGTCTCCCGGACGTTCCGCAACTATGTGACCCATCCCTGACCTCTGCTGGCAGGCGGAGAGACGGGACGAGAGGCCCCACCGAGCGCCGACACATGCCAAACGACCGGCGACGGCCTCACCGTCCCCGGTCCGTCTCCGTCTCCGTCTCCGTCTCCGTCTCCGTCTCCGTCTCCGTCTCCGTCTCCGTCCCGTCTCCGTCCGAGACGGGCGCGACAGTCAGCAGCCGGCGTGGTGGCCGGCCCCGACAGTCAGCAGCCGCCAAGGTGGCCGTCCGACAAGTCAGCAGCCGGCGTGTGGCCGGTCCGACAGTCAGCAGCCGCGTGGTGGCCGGGTCCGACAGTCGCCAAAGCCGGCGTGGGGCCGGTCCCGACAGTCAGCAGCCGGCGTGGTGGCCGGTCCGACAGTCACGCAGCCGGCGTGGTGGCCGGTTCCGACAGTCCAGCCGGCGTGGTGGCCGGTCCGACAGTCAGCAGCGGCGTGGTGGCCGGTCCCCGACAGTCAGCAGCCGCGTGGTGGCCGGTCCGACAGTCATGCAAGCGGCGTGGTGGCCGTCCCGACAGTCTAGCAGCCGGCCGTTGGTGCCGGTCCGACAGTCAGCAGCCGGCGTGGTGGCGGTCCGACAGTCAGCAGCCCGGCGTGGTGGCCGGTCCCGACAGTCAGCAGCTCGGCGTGGTGGCCGTCCGACAGTAAAGCAGCCGGCGTGGTGGCCCGGTCCCGACGTCCAGCAGCCGGTCGTGGTGCCGGCACGAACAGTCAGCAGCCGGCGTGTGGCCGGTCTCGACAGTAACATGCGGAGTGGTGGCGCCCGACAGTCACCAGCCGGCGTGGTGAGCCCGGTCCCGCAGTCACAGCCGCGTGGTGGCCGGTCCCGACAGTCAGCAAGCCCGGGTGGTGGCCGGCCTCCGACAGTACCAGCCGGCGTGGTGCCGGTCCCGACATGTCAGCAGCCCGGCGTGGGGGCCGGCCCGACAATTCACCAGCCGGCGTGGTGGCCGGTCCGACAGTCAGCAGCGCGTGGTGGCCCGGTTCCCGACAGTCAGCAGCCGGCGTGGTGGCCGGTCCGACAGTCCCAGCAGCCGGCGTGGTGCCGGTCCGACAGTCAGCAGCCGGCGTGGTGGCCGTGTCCGACAGTCAGCACCGGCGCTGGTGGCGGGTCCCGCCAGTCAGCAGCCGGGTGGTGGCCGGTCCCGACAGTCAGCAGCTGGCGTGGTGGCCGGTCCCGACAGTCAGCAGCCGGCGTGGTGGCCGGTCCCGACAGTCAGCAGCACGCGTCGTGGCCGGCCCCGACAGTCGTCTCCCGGTGACCGGCTGTTTATGTTGGCCATATAATGCACGGCCGACCACGTCCGCCGTCCAACAACAGCAGACCGATGGCTGCGACGCAGTGATGTTCTCCGGCCGTCAGCAAGGTGACCCCTCTCCTCCCGGTGACCCGTCCGAACACCACCCCCGGGCCAGCCGGCCGCGTCGTGGTGCCGGCACGCTCTGTCAGCTCAGGCTGAAGAGCCACGCTGCTCGCTGGTCAGTCAGCAGCGAGACCGGACGGAGCGGCTCGGTACCGGGCCCGCCCGTGGCGGTTAGGCAACTGGGTGCCAGTTGCCTCTCCGCATACGAGTGGCTTAGTTTCGGGATTTGCACGTTTCACCGCACAGTGCGACCATCAGTGCCTGGTAGGCGGAGCGCCAGGGTCCTAGACTCGGGTTCAGGGCGAGACTCCGCCCCGGCATGGCAGCTTGACACATCTGAATTCTGTATAACCTTGAGACGCGTAGGAAACCCACGGGTTTGGCACCCGAGGTTCGAAACCCGGGACAGCGGTACACAACAGCGATCTGGACCTGGGAGGCACCCGGCCTCGGGGCTCATGTCTGGGGTTTCAGGCTGGGTGAGGGGTTGGTACATTTCCATTCCAACAGCAGGGATGCATTAAGCAGATTGGGATGAGTGGCGGCATTCGAATTGCGAGTGCCTGACTGCAGAGCAGCGGCATCACTCCCCTGACTGTCATGACAGCACAGCCAGCCCACAGCAGAGCAGCGGCATCACTCCCCTGACTGTCATGACAGCCAGCCCACAGCTGAGCACTAAGAGCTCAGCACAGATGAATGTGCTCAGCACTGAACTAATGGAGTGGTCAACCTAATGGAGTACAGATCATATGATGATACAGATGAGATGGATGTGGAAGCAAAAATAAAACTTATTGGATAATGAATAATACAAAGCATGAGTGGGTGAAAAACTACAGCAATCGAAAGCAGTAGAGATGCTATTATAAAATGTCATCCGGACAGTATCTTAAATCAAAACAAAAACAGTGAATGTTACAAAGCGATGAGCAGCCAGAGCATACAGCTGTCTCATCTCTCGTCTTTGTCATCTCTCGTCTGTCTCATCTCTCGTCTGTCTCATCTCTCGTCTATCTCATCTCTCGTCTTTGTCATCTCTCGTCTATCTCATCTCTCGTCTGTCTCATCTCTCGTCTGTCTCATCTCTCGTCTGTGTCATCTCTCGTCTGTGTCATCTCTCGTCTGTGTCATCTCTCGTCTGCCTCATCTCTCATCTGTCTCATCTCTCGTCTGTCTCATCTCTCGTCTGTCTCATCTCTCGTCTGTGTCATCTCCAGTCTATCTCATCTCTCGTCTGTGTCATCTCTCGTCGTTATAAGACGGCTGTGGACATCCAAGACAGCGAATCCTCTCCGGAGACGTGATCTCCTGTCTCCTATCTCGCGGCCCGTCTCCTGATATGAGACGGGCCGCGCTCGGCTGGACTGGGCCGTCCGGCAGACGATGCTGATTGCTGACACAGCCGGGCCCGCGAGGAGACTCGCAGGACGCCGCCTGGAGAGCGATCGGTCGACCCACGGTCCGGGCAGAGGTCAGACAGCCGTCCGCTCGGCAGAGCCACGGTCCGGGCAGAGGTCAGACCGCCGTCCACTCGGCAGAGCCACGGTCCGGGCAGAGGTCAGACCGCGCGTCCACTCGGCAGAGCCACGGGTCCGGGCAGAGGTCCTAGGACCGCCGTCGCTCGCCTCGGGCAGACCACGTCCGGGCAGAGGCGGCCGCCGGTCCGCTCGGCAGACCCACGGTCCGGGCAGAGGCGGGCCGCCGTCCACTCGGCAGACCAACGGTCCGGGCAGAGGGCGGGCCGCCGTCCGCTCGGCAGAACCCAGCGGTCCGGGCAGAGGGCCAGCCGCCGTCCACTCGCAGAGCACGGTCCGGGAGATGGGCAGACCGCCCGCCTCCGCCGGCAGACCCAACGGCCGGGCCAGGGCCAGACCGCCCGTCAACTCGGCAGACCAACGGTCCAGGCAGAGGGGCAGACCAGCGCGTCCGCTCGGCAAGAGCCACGTCCGGCAGAGGTCAGACCGCCGTCCACTCGGCAGAGCCACGGTCCGGACAGAGGGTGGGCCGCAGTCCGCTCGGCAGACCCACGGTCCGGGCAGAGGCCAGACCGCCGTCCACTCGGCAGACCCACGGTCCAGGCAGAGGGCAGACCGCCGTCCGCTCGGCAGAGCCACGGTCCGGACAGAGGACAGACCGCCGTCCGCTCGGCAGACCCACGGTCCGGGACAGATGGTCAGACCGCCGTCCGCTCGGCAGACCCACGGTCCGGGCAGAGGGCGGGCCGAAATCCGCTCTGACGGCAATGTTCAGCCGGTGTTGGAGAGTTGTCACAGATCCGCCGACACAGTGTACAGCTGTACAAAAACGAGTTTGCAAAACCGGCTCACTGCGAAACGCAAGGGCATGCAAGAGCGAGAGAGAACAACTAATCCCCTGAAGCGCATCAATTGCAGGGATACAAGAATGTCATTTAAAGACAACAGAGTAAAACATTATAACACAAAAGATACACCTATGCCTGGTAATATTACTAAAGATAGCATACAGCACTACAGTTACCATTGGGACGCGATGAAACGTGAGTGAAATATGCCTACATCTGGGCAAGAAACGAAAGAACGAAGTTAAAAAACGAGCGAACCACCTCATAAATCAACTCCAAATAGCCTCAAAATAAGAGTAAGCAAAATAAGAGCGTAAGTAAGACCAACCACCAGCACTTCATCATGGTTCACATCCACCGCATTTGCCTGCATATTCCTCTGTTCTGGTCGCGCGATCATCACGCCTGACACGAGTAGTGCCACCTGTGAGCCAGTCAGGTCGGCCGCCGGCGGACGGTAGTGCCATCTGTGGCCGCTGTGACAGCCCCTGCCCTGCCCGTCGGCGGCAGCATCGACCGCCGGCCAGCCGCCTCACACCGCTCCTCCCATGTGCACCGCCGCCGTCACCGCCCACTGCACACTGGCTCCTGACAGCCGAGCTGCCTCCGCGCGTCACTGCAGAGCGGTATGCTGAGTGGGATGCAGCGCCGGTCAGAGAGCTGACAAGAGCGGACAGACTCCTGACCGCTGCAGAGCGGTATGCTGAGTGGGATGCAGCGCCGGTCAGAGAGCTGACATGAGCGGACTGACTCCCTGACCACTGGAGAGAGAGCTCCGGGGAGAGTCAGGCCGCGGGGGAGCTCTGAAGAGCGAGCTGCTGCATATGTCAGCCGCAGTGGGTCGCTGGAGGAGCTGCACCACCGCAGGAGAGGATTGTCGGGCGGGGCGGGCTGACCGACTGAAGAGGAGAGGATTGTCGGGCGGGACGGGCTGACCGACTGAAGAGGAGAGGATTGTCGGGCGGGACGGACAGACCGACTGAAGTGGCTCTGTGGTGAGAGGCGGCAGGGGAGCCGGGCAGAGCTGAGAAGCCGGCGACCGATGCACTGAAGCAGCACTCAGAGCGGGTATACCGGCGGATTGGGCCCGTCAGACGCAGTGGACTACGGTCACGGAGAAGGGATATACAGGAGGCGCCACTCCGACACTTTTGGCGACAGACGCTGTTGGCATGGCTTATATAGAAGCCCGACAGGAGAGATAAAAAAAATCGATACTAGATGCTATTTGACCAGCTAGAGGCTATTTAAAAATAATATTTTATATTTAAATCAACAAAAGTGAGCCAACATCACATTTTAACATATGAATGGGTCTCATAAGGTCCCGGCCTGGAGCGGGCGGCCGAGCGGCTTTTCCTGTCTGAAATATGTTTTCCTGTCTGAAGCGTTGTCGCCGACAGCAATGGGGAAATCCGGGGGGAGTGGCGCCTCCTGTACATCTCTTCTCCGTGCTACGGTGACGGACAGAATGTCCGACGACTATGGCGCGCCCGCATCCACAGAGCTAACAAATCGGCGATAACTCCAGCACTATACCTAGTGCAAACTTATAAATTCGTGCCACGAACACAGCACGCAGTATGAAGTGAAGCTTCAGAGACCGGCAGGCCAGAGAGCTTGTCATAGATCGATACCTCTTATACATTCTTGTAGTAACAATAATTGACAATTTACCGCAAGCATGACACATAGTCGTCGCCTGTGTCTGCTCTGTTCGTTCTGCCGTCTGGTCATGCCGAGTTTGTCGACGGCGCCCACACAGCGGGGCAGTGTCTGTCTGTACACTGCACAGTGCACACGGACTCTATGTGACTCAGCTCCGGTGGACGCCAACACGATACCTGCTTGTCGCCGACAGGCCCACCACACGCACGTAACCCTCACGCGGCTTCAGCCATTGGCAACATGGCCAGGAGGAACACACACACAACTACACCCTCACCGGCTGCTCAGCGTTTGGGCAACAGGCAGGAGGAACACACACAGCACCGTAACACCCTCACCGGCTCTCAGCGTTGGCAACAGGCGGAGGAACACACAGCGAGCCACGTACACACCTCACCGGCTCATCAGCGTTGGCAACAGGCAGGAGAAACACACAGCACGTACACCTTCACCGGCCTCTCAGCATTGGCAACAGGCAGGCAGGACACACACAGCACGTTACACACCTCCACCAGGCGTCTCAGCATTGGCAAACAGGCAGGAGGAAGCACACACAGTCACGTACATCCTCACCGGCTCTCCAGCATGGCAACAACGGCAGGAGGAACACAACAGCACGTACACCCTCACGGCTCTCAGCCGTTGGCAACAGGGCAGGAGGAACACACACAGCACGATACCACCCTCACCGGCTCTCTAGCATTGGAACAGGCAGGAGGATACAACACAGCACGTACACCCTCACCGGCATCTCAGCGTTGGCAACAGGAGAGGAAACACACACAGCACGTACACCCTACCGGCTTTCAGCATGGCAACAGGCAGGAGGAACACCACCAGCACGTTACACTCACCAGGCTCTCAGCGTTGGCAACAGGCAGGAGGAAACACACACAGCACGTACACCCTCACCGGCTCTCAGCATTGGCAACAGGCAGGAGGAACACACACAGCATGTACACCCTCACCGGCTCTCAGCGTTGGCAACAGGCAGGCGGAAAACGCGACGGTAACATGGCCAATAGCGGCTGACTAGTAGTGTCGGTATTCGACATGGTAACGTATTAAAGATCCTTCAGCAGTAAACCTGAGCGTGTCCGACTGCACATAAAAAACGCCCAACAGTGTTAAGGCGAGCATTGCCGCCTCCAAAGCGTAGCATCATCACTTGCCACAAAACAGTCTTCAAAACAAACGTTAAATATATAAATAACAAGAATTGCATTTTCCCTATACATTTGCCTATACATTTCCTACACACTTCACGTTTTGTGAAGGCTTTATAAATATACGCATTGCCAATTGTGCTTGGCGTTTTAAGTAAACAAGATTAAAAAATAACTTTCATCAGTCCACTAATCAAGGTACACATAAGCCCAGTGCTGAGTCGCCGAGACCACGGCCTACCAAATTATCATATTCCGTTTCATGCTCCAGGGACCCATTTACGAGAGCGCTTTGAAGACAAGTGTTGTTTATTTCGGAGTTTTAATGGACCTGCACTTCGAGATAGATACTCATCGTTAATTGTACCCGGAGTGTTAAGGTTTAAGAAACAAATATATATATATATATATATATATATATATATATATATATATATAGATATGATGTATATATAATATATAGAATATATTATTATATATATATATATATATATATATATATATATATATATATAATTATAAAAGAGCGACAAGCAAAGGCTTACTGCAGGCTATGTTTAATTTAAAAACAATCCCGGAAAAGCTTTTCAGCAGTTCAATGGCGAAACTCATCGCGGAAGAACTATCGTACAATCAAACCGTGGAGAAAATAAATACCAGATAACGTCAAATCCTCAGCATTTAGATATATAATTAGAACTTCTTGTGTCTGACGCACAACGGCAGAACGTGACAAAGACAGTGGAGATTCCGTGACCAGACAGCCGACTGCCACGTCTTAGCCGCGACCGCCGCACGCCAGCTTCATTAGAGTCAGACGTGACACGCTGTCCAAACGGTCATGATAATGTTCAAACGGTCATTTAGTATGTAACGAGCCGACAGCGGGGAAACAGCCCCACTCTCCAGCCTTGGTGAGAGAGAGAGCTATGTCCGGGCAGCTGAACATCAATGTCTAGTCGCAACTATAGCTGCTGTTTCTCTGATGCATGCTCGTTCACACGAGAAACCCTAGCGTGATCGCCACTCCTCTGGCGTGATCCCTCACAAATAAGACCTGTCATGGCATGTAAAGCGGCTCATTGGCGCTCCATAGAGCGGGCCGCCAGACGGAAGCAGCCGAATTAGTGAATTGGGTCGGTGATCAGGTACGCGCGATAACTGGGTCGGCTGAGGGCCACCGTCACACGCCTACCGAGGTCGCCGCAGGGCTGGGGAGCGGGGGGTCCCGTGACGGGGGGGGCTAGACCGCAAGGTCACCCCGGTAGATGGGGCTGTCACGGCCCGCAGCATCCCCGCCGAGCGGTGACTCTGGGGGAGGGGGGGCAGGTGGCCGCTCAACCGGAACGTCGCCGCAGCCGCCAGGGCGAGGGCGCTTGGATGGGGAAGTGGAGGATTGTTCAATCGTCGGCGATCGACGGAGCGCCGTGGCCGATCGGAAGGCGCTGCACTGCCAGCCCGCCGTCGAGGGCGACGATGGCATGGGGTGAGGTGGAGACGACGCTGGGTGGCTGCCGATCACCTGACGTGGAACGTGTCGTGACGTGTAGTGACTGGACATCCACAATTACGTTCACGTCATGCATATCATGCATATACAAATAGGCACAGGGAAGATAAAGGAGTTGATATATAATCTATAAATAATTTGTGGTGCCTCCGTTTTGCATATTCATATGAAAACAAAACATTCAACAATTATTCGTCGTCCAGTCATACAAATGTTCAGTTATGTGACACACGAACGTTGAAGGTAAAAATGGTTGATAACAGATGAAGAAATCAATCGAAAGATTCCAGTTTAGAGCTGGAGGGCTCGCATCAGAAGCGTCATCGCCCAGCACTCACCAACCGTATGAGCAGCATCTGCATGAAGCCGTCCTTTGCATTCGGCCCATCCATGATTCCATGATCTGGCCCTCTTCCTAGTTATACGAGCGCCAAAATCCGACTATATGGCAGAATACACAGCGCACGCCATGGAATAGGAAACTAAGCCTGAGCCAGATAACTTTTCATCAACATAAAATACAAATGGCGCATATGGTTTCACCGGTACCCATAACAAGACTGGCCATACCGTCTGTTCAAAACACAAGCGTGATGGTGCTCCTCTGAGCTTCAGCCGGAGCTTTAGCGACATTCCGCGAAGTTAGGTGGCCATGAAAACGGTCGTGGTGACTGCCAGCCTCCTATCCGCTCCTATCAAATCCGAGCGCGCCTACAAAAATGGCATTCCATGGAGAGAGCCCGTCGATATCCTGTCCAAACGTAATCACAGAACAAACACGGAAAAGATGTCGGCAATGGAGCAAAACTCGGATGAGTTGAAATGTCAGCAGCATGCCTGTCAATGTCGTGCCGATATAAAACAAAACAGCAGACCTGCAAACGATCGCTTGGGCACACAGTACCAGTATTCTTACTGCTTCGCACGCTCTGCTTCAATTTCATCCTTTGTCTCCCAGTGGGAAGTAACAATTCAGTGTCAGAGGTAGGCAAGTCAGTGCGGTCGGCCGAGGAACACAGCGCATATCAGCAGGCTGCGGACTGTGGACCGCGCATCTCAGCAGGCTGCGGACTGTGGACTGCGGACCGCGCATCTCAGCAGGCTGTGACTGCGGACTGCGGACCGCGCATCTCAGTAGGCTGTGACTGCGGACTGCGGACTGTGGACCGCGCATCTCAGTAGGCTGTGACTGCGGACTGTGGACCGCGCATCTCAGTAGGCTGTGACTGCGGACTGTGGACCGCGCATCTCAGTAGGCTGTGGCAGCAACACAGCGAGACCGCCTCAGGTGAAAGGGCTACAAAGTTTGGAAAGTTCCTTTAATGTATGCTCTTGAAACAACACAGTACAAGCATTACACAACCTGAAGTTTGAGCGAAACTTCCGGTGTGTCGTTCTGCAGAGCACGAACTCGCAGAGCTAACTTCCTGTAAATTTGCAGCGAAGCTTCCTACATTTGTGTTAAGCTCAGCAGCAGCGACCGAAGGGTGCGGCTGGTGGTCAGACCTAAGCCTACTCTCTCCCACCACTGGGTAAAGAAATCGGCACACAGCGGCCACACAGACCCACCACAGCGGCTCGGCGAAACGGTGCACACGAGCGGGCCGGCCCGGCCGTCTGTCTGCCGCTCCACCACTGCGACCGCAGCTTACGGAGCGCACCAGCTGCTAACGGCCGGGATATACGGTACCGCAGACACCGACACGGCCCACAGGTGAGCCGCTACCGCACGGCTACATATATATAAACCACCGCCAACACAAAGATGTTCGGTGCTGGAAGTCATTCCAGGAAACATGCTGTTTGTTTGTGGTGGAATTTATGGATTGTTTATTGGGGTTTTAGGGTGCGTCGGCTGTCGACTGCAAAGGTCACCTTGTGCCCATAATGAGTATTTAGTTAGTTACTCATTGAGGAGAATACACGGTGTGAAACCCCATGGCTGATATGTAAGAGAAGACAGAGCCGTTCTCAACAAGGTCCATGCTTTTTCCCAGCAGATCACGCAACGCAGTGGCTGGCGAGTCGGACGTTGCTGGCTGGTAAGAGGCGCCCCAGGTATTCTGCCTGGGTGTGCCTGGATGTAACTACGTGCCTATGATGATACGTGCCTGGATGTACTGCCGGCACTCTAACAAGACATGCCGGACGGTTAGTGGCATATTACACTGAGAGCAGTTCGTGGTAAAATGAAAAGAGAACAATATACAAAACGTTGAGGACAATGCTAGGGAATGCTAATGAAAGCTACACAGAGGCGGATCGCTTGCCTGAACGCAGATGCCTCTCACGGTTTCCACAAGAATGCCTTCCGCCCTCGTTTGTTTTCAATAACCTAACGTCATGCATTTCCGTCATGTTGCTGAGGCTTTACATTAATAATAATTCATATACATGTACAACGCCATTTGTGCTCAGTTTCTATCCCACTGGAACGTTTAAAAATTAGTCCCATCCTTTAACAGCATCATGGAGCATCACAAACGAAGTGTTAACATCTGCTTATACTCTCACAAATGACATTTCAATTCCGAAGCCTTCCCCGAGCCCAAGGGAAATAAGGGTAGCTTGGTATTGTTTTTTTGCAGTCGTTTGGCGTCGCCAGCTCCTACTTCCATTCACTAGCAAAAAACAAACAAGATTCATGCCCACCCCACTGGCGTGAGATGAGTTCCTGGGCCCGTAGTTAATTCCAGAATGTTGACAGTCCGCTCAGATACCCCTAGCCACCAGCATACAGCCCAAAAAAGAGACACGCAGCAGCAAGTTGGCAGTAGGCAGAAGGCAATAGGCGGCAGGCCAGCAGTCCAGCATCTCCACCCTGCCTTCCGTAGCATTTGCCAAACACAAAACGGACGCTGGACCGAAGGTTACCACTCCCTCAGGATACAGGACAAGACGACGGGCTGGACCGAAGATACCGTCCGTCAGACAAGACAAGACGGACGGCTGGACCGAAGATACCGTTCCCTCAGACAAGACATAGACGGACGTGGACCGAAGATTACCGCTCCCTCAGACAAGACAAGACGGACCGAAGGTCACGGCTCCGTCAGAGCTGCGATCGAATCCCGTCTCACGATCTGTCCAGCAGAAATGACACGACATTGGCCAGGCCAGTCACGCGGCTAACGGCACAAAATCAAGCCCGCGTCAGCAGCGGCGGCCACCCCGTGTCAGCAGTGGAGGCAAGCCACCCACGGCAGAGGGACAGCCCGTCACTCAAGGGCTGGAGCTCCCGGTGGAACTCCGTAATGGCAAAACAAAGGGAGAACGACTAGTTCAATTAATATCGAGTAAAACAGCACGCATCGTTATTCAAACTTTACACGAGGTAAGTGTTCGAACAATTTAAACGACAGCGTCATGCACATAACTATCGAATATACTCGTACACAGGGCTCGTACAGCATGATTTTTACAGCCCTGTTCAGCGTACACCACTGCTGGTAAAATGAATTGAAGCTCCCATTGGTTGCTATTAACGAAGTTGTCCAGGCCATGCCACCGAACTCTGTCCAGAAGGCAGTATTGCCATTTCAGCCATTGAACTGGTGAGCTCCGGTAGCAAAGTTACGCTACGACAGGCAAGACATCCGATGAAGCGTTTAATTACGACTAACGTCACAGAGAAGCTGTTTAACCCGCGCCGGGCGGCATTAGCGGACGCTGGGCCATCAGTTCAGCTCTGGTCCACAGGTCTGTACGGTCCGAGACGAACACGGAAGGCTAACTGGTCCGTCCCCGTCTCCGTCTCTCCGTCTCTCCCCGTCTCCCCGTCTCTCCGTCTCTCCGTCCCTCCGTCTCTCCGTCTCTCCGTCTCTCCGTCTCTCCGTCTCTCCGTCTCTCCGTCTCTCCTCTCTCCGTCTTCTCCGTTTCTCTCCGTCTCCGTCTCCGTCCCTCGGTCCCCGTCCCGTCTCGTCTCAGCAGACACCGTGCCGCAGAGCACTCAGAGCAGCATGGCAGTCGTGTGGCGTCACAGTTGGGATTAGTCGGCTGATGCAGAAGAATCGCTGACGTCATTGACACTAATACCGGCCGCCGAGCAGACGTGCAGCGGCCGACACAGCCACCGGACTCACTCCACCGGACACCACCGCTGGACAGAGGATTCCACCGGACACCACCGCTGGACAGAGGATTCCACCGGACACCACCGCTGGACAGAGGAATCCACCGGACTCCACTGCTCTTCACGGAGCTCCATCCGACTCCACTGTTCTTCACCGAACTCCAACGGACTCAACTCACCGGACTCCACCACTGGACATCTGACTCAACCGCAGACATAGTCAGAAGCACGCAGAGGAAGAAAAAAGATGAATGAAAAGAAAGTTAAAGCTGTGTTAGTGCTCAGCCGATAGTTCGAATACGAGCAAACAGGACCTCAAGCTATCTAAAAATGTGCTAGGCAGAAAAATTCAAAAGCATACCGAGTGTTGTGAGCTAATATGCGTATCCCTTTGTCACATGTGTCTAATATGTCACTTGAATCCCAGCTTAATCAGCTCTGGCATTTCACAATTAGTCACATCTGAGGGCCAAATATGTCATCAAACAGACGACAAAGCCCTGGTGCTCGGCGAGAGGTTCTGTTTTCTCAGCGCCTCCAATGCCACATCAGCGCGGCGCAGCGGCTCACTAAGCCGCTGATCTCTCCCCACAGCGATACAAGAGCCGCTGCATTTCAGCTGAGGAGAACACGCAAAAAGCGCCGTCTGCAGCCGGGCACAGACCGGTCTGTGTGGTGACAATGCGGTCAGTTGACAGGGGACCACCGGTAACAAAGAGCCGGACCATGTGGTCGGACCGTCCGGGAGGCGGCCAGCGGGGCTGCCGTCTATTTCTGGAGCACCTGATGCCGCATGAATAGACACTGTCTATGAATGTCTATAGACAGGCACGGTCCAGGTCCGGTCCGGGAACGGTTCAGGCACCGTCCAGGCACCGTCCAGGCACCGTCCAGGCACCGTCAAGGCACCGTCCAGGCACCATCCAGGCACCGTCCCAGGTACGACCCAGGTTAACGACCCAGGCACCGTCCAGGCCCAGTCAGGCACGAACCCAGTCAAGTCCCCCTGCACCGTCCCAGCATTGTGACGGCAGAGAGTAAAGGTGTCAGAGGCGGGGCGGGAGTCCCGTTCCCCAGCGACAGTGGAACCGCGGAAGGGCAGGTCGACAGTAGATCTAGTGGAATGGCCGCAGCTGATTCAAGTGGATCCGGTACAGAACACCGCATGATTCCAGTGTTGGTCTGGAGCCGGTGAGCGTCGTTCGAGACCGTTCGAGCGTCGTGCCCGGTCGATGCGTGACTGGACGGTGGATGAGGTGCCGTCCGCAGCTGCGGCAGCGTACCGCTTTCAAGCCTCCGTCTGATTTGCCCCGCAACGTCACCCGGCAGCGATCGAACCCGCGCGGCACACACGGAGTGAACTGAGAGGTCAGTCTGCCACGGCCTCTCCCGGTCAGCCGACCCGGCAGGACTCCAGTCCAGACTCCAGGTCCCAGACTCCAGGTCCCAGACCTAACAAGGTCCAGACTCCAGGTCCCAGACTCCAGGTCCCAGACTACAGGTCCCAGACTGCTACAGGTCCCAGACTCAGGTTCCCAGACTACAGGTCCCAGACTACAGGTCCAGACCTCCAGGTCCCAGACTACAGGTCCCAGACCCAGGTCCCAACTCCAGGTCCCAGGACTACAGGTCCCAGACTCCAGGTCCCAGACTACAGGTCCCAGAACTACAGCTCCCAGATTACAGGTCCCAGACTCAGGTCGCCAGACTACAGGTCCCAGACTACAAGGTCCAGACTCCAGGTCCCAGATACAGGTCCCAGACTACAGGTCCAGACTAACAGCTCCAGATTAAAGGTCCCAGACTTTCCAGCGTCCCAGGACTACAGGCTCCCCAGAACTGCCAGGTCTCAGACTCCAGGCCCAGACCACAAAATTACAGGTTCCCAGACTACAGGTCTCAGACTCCATGTCTCAGACTCAGTCCAGACTCCAGGCCCCAGACTACAGGCCCCAGACCACAAACTACCAGGTCCCAGACTAAGATCCCAGACTCCAGGCCGCAGACTCCCGACACCAGACTGGTCCCTGACTCCCGGCCCGTCCCGGCGTCGGTATTTGGTTTGTGGTCGGCGCCACAGGCCACCGTTCCGCCGTCTCTCGGTGTGGCTCTGCCCAGGGTCAGAGCAAGGTCAGCTGGTAACACCCATCATTGTGCAGATTATTGTTGGACAGCGCCGTCGGAGATGGAACGCTGTTCTATTGACCCGCAGATGAAACAAATGACAAGAACTCGAGCCGGGAAAAAATATATGAGGGACATTTAACAAACTCTTCAAAGTTAGGCTTTAAAAACATTCTAAAGCTATTCAAAGAACAAGGAGCTGCGTTTTTCCTATGCTTCGATAACCCCTCACTGACAAGCTGTCATATCGCATAAATGTTATTCCCACAATTCGTTTCTTCTTTTCCAATTGTTCACTTCACGACCATTTCCACTCTGACGGAGATTTAATGAGAGTTACTTAATGAATGTGGCGAAGCATAGCGCTGAGTTGTTCACTGTTCAGCCGGCGAGAGTGCAAGTGGTCAGTGGTCTGACCAGCCAGGCTGCAGACGGTCAGCTCAGGATCTCACAGTCCACTGTGGCTCTACGGTACTCAATCGCAGACGGCACTAGAGACCGCACTAGAGACGGCAACAGACGGCAGCAGATTGTAACAGACGGCAACAGAGACGGCAACAGACGGCAACAGAGTCGGTAACAGACGGCAACAGAGACGGCAACAGAGACGGCAACAGAGACGGCAACAGACGGCAACAGATTGTAACAGACGGCAACAGAGACGGCAACAGAGACGGCAACAGACGGCAACAGAGACGGCAACAGAGACGGCAACAGAGACGGCACAGAGACGGCAACAGACGGCAACAGAGACGGCAACAGAGACGGCAACAGAGACAGCAACAGACGGCAACAGACGGCAACAGACCGTCCGTGTCGTCAACAGCTGGCCCAGTCGTCCCGGTAGCGTGCGAGACGGCAGTGAAGTCACGCCAACGGAACAAACCATACCACACCACACCCCACCCCGCCACCGCCGGCGCCGTGTCCCCCTGAGCGCCGGTCCACAGCAGCCGCCCCACAGTCGCCATCGATGGGTGACTCATCGACCTGCAGCGAGGGTTCCACCGGCTGGCGACATGCACCTTTAATAGCCATAGGCAACTCGTGTGTATAACCCTGTGCCTGGTACCCACCGCCGGGTACAGGTACAACAAACGTCGATCGCAGCCAGCCAACCGACGAATACCGACGGACTGTAGCCGGACCTATATCCATCCAGCTGAATCCCCATTACTGAATACTGTATATCGATTGCTGATGAATGTGTAGATAATGACGCCGATCAACATATAAGCACCCAGCGGCCAGCATCAACAAATAAGGAACGGCTACAAAATAATGGCTGGATCGACGACCGAATACCAGCAGATCATTATACTGAACTCCGTCTCAGAGCTGCTGAAGACCAGCCTCAGGCGAACGTCGTCATCCACCGTCCACCGACTACCAGGAGCAGGCCTCAGCCTTCCCACCACCGCCTAACAGCCGACCACAGTGCGCCGGTCTGCCTGCGTGTGGCGGCCGGTGAGCGCCCGCAGCTGACCAGCCCCGCCAGCCCGACCACAGTGCGCCGGTCTGCCCGCGTGTGGCGGCCGGTGACGGGCGCAGCTGACCAGCCGCCTACAGCCGACCATCAGTGCGCCGGTGCGCGTGTGGCGGCCGTGAGCGGGCAGCTGACCAGCCGCCCTACAGCCGACCACGTGCGCCGGTCTGCTGCGTGGTGGCGCCAGTGAGCGCGCAGCTTGACCAGCCGCAGCCGACCACAGTGCGCCGGTCTGGCTGCGTGTGGCGCCAGGTGAGCGGCGCAGCTGACCAGCCGCCTACAGCCGACCACAGTGCGCCGGTCTTGCTGCGGTGTGGCGTGCCAGTGAAGCGGCGCAGCTGACCAGCCGCCTCAGCCGACACAGTTGCGCCGGTCTGCGCGTGTGGCGCCAGTGAGCGCGCCAGCTGGACCGCCCGCCAGCCGACCCACAGTGCGCCGGTTGCTGCGTGTGGCGCAGTGAGCGCGCAGCTGAACCCAAGCCGCCAGCCGAACCAACAGTGCGCGTCTGCTGGTGTGGCGGCCGGTGAGGGCGCAAAGCCTGACCAGCCGCCTACAGCCGACCACAGTGCGCCGGTCTGCTGCGTGGGTGGCGCCAGTGAGCGGCGCAAGCATGACCAGCCGCCAGCCGACCACAGTGCGCACGGTCTAGTGCGTGTGGCGCCAGTGGAGCGCCCGCAGCTGAAAAACCAGCCGCCAGCCGACCACAATGCGCCGGTCTGCTGCGTGTGGCGGCCGGTGAGCGGCGCAGCTTGACCAGCGCCGCCTACAGCCGACCACAGTTGCGCGTCTGCCCTGCGTGTGGCGGCCGGTGAGCGGGCGCAGCTGCCAGCCGCCAGCCGACCACAGTGCTGCCGGTCTTGCTTGCGTGTGGGCGCCAGTGAGGCGGCGCAGCTTGACCAGCCGCCAGCGAACCACAGTGCGCCGGTCTGCTGCGTGTGGCGGCCGGTGAGCGCCGCAGCTGACCAGCAGCCTACAGCCGACCACAGTGCGCCGGTCTGCTGCGTGTGGCGGCCGGTGAGCGGCACAGCTGACCACGCCGCCAGCCGACCACAGTGCGCCGGTCTGCTGCGTGTGGCGGCCAGTGAGCGGCGCAGCTGACCAGCCGCCGCCACTGGTGGCCAATTTCCCAGCGGCTGGTGAACGGTGCGACGTTGGAACGGTGGGAATGGCAGGACGGTGGGACAGCAGGATGGAGGGACAGCAGGATGGAGGGACAGCAGGACGGTGGGACAGCAGGACGGTGGGACAGCAGGATGGAGGGACGGCAGGACGGTGGGACGGTGGGACGGTGGGACGGCAGGATGGAGTGACGGTGGGACAGCAGGATGGAGGGACAGCAGGATGGAGGGACGGCAAGATGGAGGGACGGCAGGACGGTGGGACAGCAGGACGGTGGGACGGCAGGATGGAGGGACAACAGGAACGGTGGGACAGCAGGATGGAGGGACGCAAGGATGGAGACAGAAGGATGGAGGACGGCAGGACGGTGGGGACGGTGGGACGGTGGGACCGGCAGGATGGAGTGACGGTGGGAACAACAGGAATGGAGGGACAGCAGGATTGGAGGGGACGGCAGGATTGGAGGGACGGCAGGACGGTGGGACAGGCAGGAGGGTGGGACGGCAGGATGAGGGACAGCAGGACGGTGGGACGGCAGGATGGAGGGACAGCAGGACGGTGGGACAGCAGGACGGTGGGATGGTTGGAAGGTGGTACGGTGCGGGACGGTGTGGGACGGGGACCATCACCGCCTCAGCACGGCACCGTATCGATCCCCGGCGGCACCCCACGGACCTCCCCGTGACTCGTGACGTAACGATATCACAGGAGTCACAGCGCCGGAAGCAACGGCCCGTGACGTCATCCGCCGCGCCGTGACAGTCCCTCCACAGGGAGCCACTAACCAAACATGATCCTCATCAGGGACCCACTAACCTAACATGTTTCCTGGGCCGTCCCACCAGTGACATGTTCAACACGATGAAGACGCTAGGAACGCCGCATCGAACTCCGGCTTTAAACCGATAGACCATCGGCGGCAGTGGGTACTTGGCTGCACGGCACAGATGACAGAAACAAATACAAGTTCTGTCTTCTCACATCCATTTGACCGTGACCATCGTCACGGCAGGCCAGCGCAGGGTTCGGGCATTGCTATTATATCGCAAAGTTAGAACTGCCGTGATTCCAGTCCAATGTTTATGTTTCCACATCAAATCAGTGGTCGGATGCCGGACCAGGGGCACCGATCAAAACGGATGGGTTGCCGAGTTCCGCCCGGGGTAGGATGGGTTGCCGAGTTCCGCCCGGGGTAGGATGGGTTGCCGAGTTCCGCCCGGGGTAGGATGGGTTGCCGAGTTTCCGCCGGGGTAGGATTGGGTTTGCCGAGTTCCGCCGGGGTAGAATGGGTTGCCCGAGTCGCCTGAGGTAGGATGGGTTGGCCGAGTTCCGCCGGGTAGGAGGGTTTTTGCCGCAGTTCCGCCCGGGTAGAATGGTTGCCGAGTCCGCCTGAGGTAGGATGGGTTGCCGAGTTCCGCCCGGGGTAGGATGGGTTGCCGAGTTCCGCCCGGGGTAGACGTCCGCTGCCAGGCCGGACTGCAGCGACTGGCAGCCGTCGCAGCCGTCGCAGCCGTCGCAGCCGTCGCAGCCGTCACAGACGTCGCAGATGGTATCGAGCAATCGGAGACCGGTGGGAGCATGCAAACTGAAGAGTAAGCGAGTTGAGTGACAAGGAAGGACCGGTGGAGTTCGTTCCCGCATGTTAAGTGTCTCTCTCTGGCTGGCAGCAAGTCAAGAAAATGCATACAAGCATTCCGGAAGAAGGTGAGTGATTTTACTGCAGAAGGGTTGGATATTGGTGACTAGGTTCGGCGCATGCCGACTCTCATTCTTGCACTAATGGAGACACGTTCACCGCCCTCAGCTCCACATGAAGAAGCTTCTGACGGGCGTCTCGGGCCACATTTCCATGGCGTTCTCCCGGACCATTTGGGCGCGTTTCCGAGCATTATGTGAAAGGTCACGCTTAATGAAAAGGTCATGCTTAGTTAACGACCAAAAGCTTTTGACCTGGACAACTTAATCGAGATCCGAAATGAATGACGTCAAGATGGAATAATGTGAGTCTGAACGTCATTCCTTGGCAATCGTTTATCCTATGAGGAATATAACGATTCAAAATATACCTAAATTCAGCGTCAGTATTAACAAAACAGCATTCAGAAAATTGCACATGATGTGGTGGTTTGCGGCTCTATGGTCCCGCAATCGGTATGGTTATACGACACCCATGACATTTCGCACAACATTCAACATTGTACTCAACATTACCATGATAATGGTCCTATGTGTACCAAAACAGACTGCATTAACAGGTTGGTAGCCCTCAGAGTCATCAGAGGCGAATCGCCTTCAATCCAACACCATTCATCTGGTAATACCTGAGAGCCACTCGTCACGCGTCAGTGATGGCTGTTCCGTATCCACTCTCCAGTGCCCAGTGACCATTGACCAGATCAAGTGGATACGCAGTACGTACGCGCCACACACGTCATACATCGCGCCAAATTCCCATCAAAGTGGACAGCTGAGGCAAGAGTCACCACCGTGCAGACGTAGCCGACGCAGACGTGGGACGTAGCCAAGGGGGGCACGGGGCCATGCCCCCCTGAGCAAGACCAATTAACGCTAGATAGAATGAGATTCTCTGACGACCCGACCTTCCCCCCCCCCTCCGCCCGGTCAGCAGCATATGGCTGAGGAGCAAAATGTGATTTTTCGACATTTTTTATCACGCTTTCCCCCTCCCACCCCTGAAAAATCCTGACTGCGTGCCTGCCACCGTGCGATTAATTACCAAAGTAATGAATCCATCGACCGGCAGCGTTCTCCAAGTGAATGCTGCGAACGTGACTGAAGAGAACAATTTTCAGCTCACTTCGTCACGAACAAAGCATTGATCAAATTGTCTGATTGAAATTCGAATTGCGTTGGGAGTTGTCGGTAGGCTAGCGCACTGGAGCAAACCTCTGGTGAACCAGTTTTCTGCTGTCAGAACTACATGGAAGAAATGTACCCCACAGATGTCCCCAGAAAATGACAATGAAACGTAAGATGGCAGAGACGGATGATGGCCTTACATTTAACTGATAATCATTAATCAGTTCACAGTTCGGTATTTGTAATGATACATTAGGCTATACAAAGCACTCACATTGACTCCGAAAGAAGATGCGTTAACACAATGTTCACGCTTCTTCTGACAGACGGAATGAATTTCCAAATAATTGGCTCTGTCATGTCACTTTCCTGGTTTGTTGCAGACGCAGCTACCTAAAGTAACCGCACGCATCCAGTTGATGCGTGCAGTGACCGCACGCATCCAGTTGATGCGTGCAGTAACCGCACACATCCAGTTGATGCGTGCAGTAACCGCACACATCCAGTTGATGCGTGCAGTAACCGCACGCATCCAGTGCGGTCCGTACTGGATCGCTCTCTCATCGTCTTCGAGTGAAAGACAGATGGAGACATTTTGAACGTATGGTCGCGATCAAACTCAGTGGACAGTCTGTGAGAGTTCCAAATGCTTCCAGTCGGCGGCGATGACGGACAATCGAGTCACAGCGAAACTACGGCACCAAGAGCTTAGAGCAGTGGCTGAAGCAGAATCTGAGGAAGCTGATCAGTGATCACCGTCCCGGCATGCCATCATCTTAGCGCTCCAACAGCCTCGGAAATACAGCCGCTGACGGCTCTACGTTGCCGCCACTGACGTCATCTTAGCGCTCTGACAGCCTCGGAAATACAGCCGCTGACGGCTCTACGTTGCCGCCACTGACGTCATCATACAAAACTTTGAGGCGAAAGGTTTCATAACTAAAGCTCCAGCTGGCTGAGAGGCAAGCAATTTGTCATAACTGACACCACAGATCACATATCGGGCAATATTTCGCAACAGACTTAAATCTGTCAAACTGACACAATATGTCAGATATGACGCAATTTGCCAAATCTGACGCAATATGTCGCATCTTCGCTTATCTGTCACAGTTGTCGGTAATGTAACAGCCTAGCTGGAGGCATGGCCCACATATCACAGCAAATGTAATAGAAGCAGCTGGAGAAGCAGCTGGGATTGACTCGTTTGTAGACCCGACAACCCGTTGGCTCGGTGAACATGATGGCCAATGAGCCAGTGAACACAATGCTATTTTCGGGAGGAAGCTCGGAAGCGAGTTAATGCGACCGCTGAGCGTACCCCCCCCCCCCCCCCACAGGGACCCACTAACCTCCGTCGCGATGTTCATCAGCGTTGAGCAATAAACATGGAGTCATTCTAGTGCCTGTTGAAGCGTCAGAGACAGCCGCGGGTAGTTGGCCTCCAGGCTAATGACAACCTGCAGAAAATGAGGAGCCCATGCGCAGCTGTCCACGCTCATGTGGGTCATTTTATCCGCCAAAGTGACGGCGAGCAGCATGTTAAATGTGTTGATTAAAGGGTATGCGACAGTATGTGGCCAACTAGCCCAGTTGGCAAGATTGCTGTGATTTAGCGCAGTTGGTTAGATTACTGTGCTTGTAACACGAAGTATAATGGGTTCAATCCACCTACGATCGCCATACAATTTTCCGAACTCTAAGCTAAACTACACGCACAAAAAGCGATGACGGATGACCCGCTGAACCGACACGTGGTGGTTCAGTGATAAAGGCTGACGCTGCTGTGGTGACGGTGCCGCTCCAAAGGTCGTCAGCGGAGTCTGCAACAGGCCGCCTGGTGCTGACGTGAGCCGCTGACAGCGAGGCCAAGGCACGGGTACTGACACACGCAGGCGAGGCAGGTCGTGCCTATTATCTCCCAAATGTCGGACGTAACACAATGTTGTGCGAGCTCACCTACGTCAGGTACCCCCGGCTGAATGAAAGAGGGCGACGCTGTGTTTCTGACCCGTTTCTGACGGATACGCCCAAAGAGTCAAAGACACTGTGTTTGTTTGTTTATTGGGGTACTAAGACAGTTTTCAGTAAAGCATCAATTCAAAACGTTTAGGTAGCACAGTCATATGACATTATTCAGAGAAGAAGTTGTCCCGCCCTGTAGCTCAGTGACAGAGCTCTGGGCTTCTGACCTTTCCCGGTAGTGGCAGCCCGGATTCGAGTCGCGTCGGCGCTCGCTATTTGCTCCTGACTGGGATTACTTGCGGTCAGTGGCAGCGGTCGCACCTTAGGTCAGGCGACTTAAGGTCGCAGAAAAGTCAGTGAGCAGGGCGGACCGTGTACAGGTATGTCGGAACGTACAACTTACGCTTATCAATTCCGCCGGCTACCAGGAATGGCGGAACCGGAAGGCAGGGGTCAGGGCCTACGCAACAAGCTATGCTTAGCACGGGTCATGACCTCGGAAATCCATTCATTGAGTTTCAACTAAATTTATTTTAAGAAGGTTATGTGCTCTGAATATATGATGGGTGTCGTTTCGGCCGTGTACCATTCCCTTTGTCCAACCCGGCTGAGACGGCCTGGCTGTCCAGCCCGGCTGAGACGGCCTGGCTGTCCAGCCCGGCTGATAATCGGCCTGGCTGTCCAAGCCCGGCTCGCAGTACGGCTTTGGTCTGATCCAGCCCCGGCTGAGAAACGGCCTGGCTAAGTCACATGCTTCCGGCGAGACGGCCCTGGCTGTCTCAGCCCGGCTGAACGGCTGGCTGTCCAGCCCGGCTGAGACGGCCTGGCTGTCCAGCCCGGCTGAGACGGCCTGGCTGTCCAGCCCGGCTGAGACGGCCTGGCTGATCCAGCCCCAGCTGAGACAGGCTGGCTGATCCGGCCCCAGCTGAGACAGGATGGCTGATCCAGCCCCAGCTGAGACGGGCTGCACTGGGTTCCGAGCCCCAGTGGGCGCGTCCCACGTCGGAGCAGTGAAGTCCACGAGTCGCAGCCTGTGCATAAGTGTGCACCTCAGAGCCAGTATAATTCACCAGGATCCCTCAGAGCCAGTATAATTCACCAGGATCCCTCAGAGCCAGTATAATTCACCAGGATCCCTCAGAGACAGTATAATTCACAAGGATCCCTCAGAGCCAGTATAATTCACCAGGATCCCTCAGAGCCAGTATAATTCACCAGGATCCCTCAGAGCCAGCATAATCCACCAGGATCCCTCAGAGCCAGTATAATTCACCAGGATCCAACAGGACAATGAACCAGCGTCAGTCTGGCATGAGTCAACCTCGCCAGGTCAGCCGGCGTCCCACATCGAGAACAAGCAGCGGTCAGCTACTGCAACACACCACCACACAGGAGTGACCCTCTTACCAAGCACAACAGGAGCAACAACGACAGCCAGGCATGCACCAGCTGACTGCCCCCACCCCTCCCCCCGCCGCAGGGCCTGCTCCGTCCCGCCCCGTTCCGCTCACCTTGGCGGCCAGGCGCTTCTCGCGGTTCTTCCTGCGGCGAAAGTTGAGCCAGAACATGGCGGCTGCCGGCGGTGTCTCCCCCTGCTGACACTCACACCCACTGGGCCGCCTGAGACGGAGCTGTCCGGTCACCCCGCCTCGCCGCGCCTCAGGCCACAAAGCGGCGGTGACGCCGTCGGCGGGCCGCCGCACGCTCCAGCGCCGGCCGGAGCAGGATCGATACGTCGAGTCCGTCGACCAGTGCCGGCCCGACCAACCCGCCAGCCGCGACTTAAACGCCGCCCACCCCACCCCGCCCCGCCCCACCCCGACAGACAGGCAGGACGCTGACGGACGGACAGCGCTGATGGTCAGCACTCAGCAGCGGACAGCAGCGGACAGCAGCGGACGCCGCTCCGCTGGAGCGGACACCGTCATCACCACCTGACGCCGACCGGGCTCTGAACGCCTGCAGCGACAGCGGCAGCGGCAGCGGCGTGTCAGCATTGATTCGCCGGCGCCCACTGCGTCAAATCGCATTCAAATATGCAGCCAGAATCCATCGGAGTGATAGGCCGACAGCAATTCAACCAGGTCAATTTTACGATGTCCGATCAATCAGAATACAAGTCAGAACATAGTGCTGGCTGATCCAGATTTCGAGTAGCACAAAGCCTTCAGACAAGCCTGGATCTAACATAATGGATCCACAGACAAGCATGGATCTTAAAAAGGGATGGATATTTTTCCCTCCAAGATCTTAAAGGGAGGGATATTTATTTTGTATTTATTTCTCAATATCGCCGACGGGATGACCCATTGATGGGACGAAGTCAAAGTTTTTTATATTTCAGGTCTTTAATAATGTTTCCAGTTTTTTATATTGTTTCAGGTCTTAAGGCATTGTGTTTTAAACTGACAGCAGAATTGTAGAGCAAGTCGAAAAATGAGTTGCACTAAATAATTTCCTCAATACGCTAAGTATCTACTTTCGACACAGAACCTAAATTATATTCAGTTGTGTTTCGGGCCTACGAAACTTGTCATGGTATTAGATTATTCAACATACCAACTGACGTCAGATTGCTTCCACTTATAGTTAAGAGACTAAGAAACATAAGCTTAAAGTGCACTACATAGTATCGTGCAACATGTGATGCCTTTTAGAGCAAATAACCCAATTGATAGAGCATTTGCATAATAGCCGTTATTACACGATGAGCTAATTTTGTCATGCGCAAATGTTTTAAAACAGTGTGAAAGTTTTAGATAATGTTTTGTATACGCCGTCTATCACCGACTGGATTAAATCGCTAAGGAAATATTTAATCCTCGCTTCTACTGTGGCGCCGTACGGCGAGAGTTAAAACATTTTTTTTTCGCAATTAGTCTATCATGAAAGCGGCTACTACTGAAACATTTTAAAATGTTTTAAAACATTTCACGTGAAATAAGCCATCGTGAAAACGGCTAATGTAAGACATCAAGCACGCCTCATATCCAATAACCATTGTACCGCTGGTCAATGCATCAGCATTCGTCATCCGTTACTAGGAGCATTGAAGAGGCGTCGTAACACGTCCGAAACAGTAATGACGGAGCAACGACCTGCCAAAGCTACCGACTGGGTACCTACTACCTACAGCCCCACACAACAGCCAGCCAAAGCCACCGACTGGGTACAGCCGTGCTGGGCCAGTATCGTGTCTGGGCGGACGGGGGACGGACGGTCTGTGGCGTGGATCAGACCAGGCCAGTATCGACTGACTGGCACTGCAGTAGGTACGTCACGCCAGTGACCGACGGGGGGAGCGGCTGCGGCATCGCCACTAATCAGACCACTCTGCATATGGTGCCCAGTTTGGTCCGACATATTGCAAAGCATAAATACAACATAATAAATGACGCCAATGAAGTGGAGTGTGGAACACTCATTAGCTACAAAGTAGCTAATTAGACTTTCCAGCATATTCCATTTCAAACTCCGCCTAGTTTCAACACAGATGTGCAATGTATAAGAACCACAAAACGCACACAAAACGAAAAGCACTTTTAAGCAAAATAAAACCAACATGGAAATGTCATCCATGCTCAGCGTGCAGCACATATATCTCACCAAAATCCCAGATATCTGAGCTAATAATGGCATGCCTACCAAAATAATATTAACCCACAAGTTTCAAAAGCAATTGAGAATACGTTATGAGTCCCATTTGACCAAGTGCCGGCCCGGACTACGCCAGTAGGTCCATCAGCTGGCCGCGCCGGCTGCTGAGCCGTCCCTGTCTGACTGTCGGCTGCTGAGCCGTCCCTGTCTGACTGTGTCGGCTGCTGAGCGCCACCGGGGTTATCGGTTTCTTCCTTCCGCCCCCCCCCACCCCCCCGCGCCCCCCACCCCCCTCCGTGTACCTTTTGGGGGGCTTATATATGTACTTTTGGGAGGCGGGGGAATAACACACGACGTAAATTTGTCGGCTGCTGAGCCGTCCTGTTCTACTTTGTGTCGGCTTGCTGGAGCCGTCCCTGTCTGACTGTGTCTGCTGCTGAAGCCGTGTCCCTGTCTGACATGTGCGGCTGCTCCGAGCCGTCCCTGTCTTGAACTGGTGTCGGCTGCTGAGCCTGTCTGCTGTGTTCGGCTGCTGAGCCGTACCCTGTCTGACTGTGTTCGGCTGCTGAGCCGTCCTGTCTGACTGTGTCTGCTGCTGAGCCCGTCCCTGTCTGACTGTGTCGGCTGCTGAGCCGTCCCTGTCTGACTGTCGGGCGTGCTGAGCCGTCCCTTGTCTGACTGTGTCGGCTGCGGCTGTGTCGGCTGCTGAGCCGTCCCTGTCTGACTGTGTTCGGCTGCTGAAGCCGTCCCTGTCTGACTGCGCCGGCTGCTGAAGCGCGTCCCTGGTCTGGCACTGTGTCGCGCTGCTGAGCCGTCCCTGTCTGGACTTGTCTGCCTCTGAGCCGTCCCTGTCTGACTGTGGTCGGCTGCTGAGCCGTCCCTGTCTGGACTGTCGGCTGCTGAGCCGGTCGCCTGTCTGACTGCCGCCGGTGCTGAGCCGTCCCTGTCTGACTGTGTTCGGGCTGCTGAGCCGTCCCTGTCTGACTGTGTCGGCTGCTGAGCCGTCCCTGTCTGACTGTGCCGGCTGCTGAGCCGTCTCAGTCTGACTGTGTCGGCTGCTGAGCCGTAGCAGCCGTTCTGCGGCGGCGCCAGGATGACCGACCGAGGTCTGACCGGCGGGCACCACTCCCTCCCTCTGACCCGTCCAGTCAGTGCTGGCTCATCCAGTCAGCCGGGGCCGGTCCGCTCCGCTCCGATCCGATCCGAAATTTGCCACTCTGCCGCGCACAATGCACTGCCGCGGCCGGCTGCAAAGTCGGCGGTACCCACGTATTTCGGTTTCCCGAATTATAATTGCCACCGGCTAGCGTAAAACGGGACATGAGTCAGTCGAAAATATAGATATTGTTTTGAAATTCGGTTTGGGCATCGTCAATACTTGGTTCTCCAAAATATTTTAAAATTGATACATTTGAAGAAACCAAAATGTGATGAAAAAACGACTTTGAAAACTTCAACTAAATCAAAATTTCAATAAAAAATCAAAACCAGAAGATATATAAGATAACCAAATATAAACGATGCCAAAGACAAATTTCAAAGCAATATATATATATATTTTGACTGACGTATCTCAGAAGGCCTTTTTTGTTAATTATATGGTTTGATAGCTCATTGCAAAGAACGATGTCAGGAGTTGCGTAGCTCGTCACTGATACACGCTTGATAAACAAGGTGACATTGAAATATAACGTGTCACTTTGATAATGCGTTACATTCTTTATCTTGCTGAAACGATAAAGACATCCTCAGCGAACTGCGCGGGCACATTCTCGGTCATCTTTACCATCTCCCTGGCAGCTTAGCGAATAAAGATAGTGTCGTGAAACGCCCTGCTCAAGAGCACTCTCTAAACTCTCCTTCCATCCGGTGCTCGGGCGATTTAAATTCAGCGAGCTGCGAGGGAGCGTCCTGGCCCCAATCGTCTCTCCTCCCCGTCTCTCCACTGCAGTGATGAGGAGTCCCTCCTCCCCAGGGAGGAAAGCCTGGCGGGAGGGGAGCGCGGCTGCGGGGGACCAGACACAGGACTCGCCTAACACGAGGCGTCCAGACGGTCCGGCACGACAGCGTGTCAGACGTGTCGTGAGAGGAGGCTCAGAGCAGAGGAGCCAACACACCCCGCACTGAGTCACACTCAGCCCTGCCGTGGATCGCTACAGAGTACAGACACAGAACATCACGACTGGGCAGGAGCGGGCGGGTCCGGCATCACAGCGACTGGCTGGAATGCTAAATCGGTACCGACAGCGATACCAAGCTCCGATCCAATGCCAGGGATAACACATTCTGACCAATACACGTTCAGGTCGTTGGTATTGGTCATGGCTTCTGGTCACTGTAAAAAAGAGTAAACAACACTCATAAGTGAAATGTCTAAAGCGGGTCCAATCCTGGTGTATCCATAATCCACGTGTGTTTTGAGTAGCAGAGCGGAAAGTTTCACCCGCACACGTCACAAGCCCGTCACAGAGCCGCTATTCAGGCCGGTCCTCGATCCACTTCAGCGGGCAGGACCACGGGCGACTCGAGTTCACAAGGCGCTGCATGGCGAGCTGTCGCGAATCAGTGCATTGGTGACGCATCACCCGGCATGTACGACGTTAACACCCATATTCTGATCCGGTGACTGTGCGCAGTTTGTCTCCCGCAAAACGCTGCTGAGGAACTTTTCGTCCAAGCGTCCAGTCGTGTTTGTAACTAACCACCCACAGTTGACAAGAGGAAACTGCCGGCTAGTCCTGTTTTATCTCGCAATGCGCCCAGATCCTCCTCAGTGCCCTGTGACCCACCCCGACCACCGAACTTTACCAGCCTCTCCCCGACCTCTGTACAGTGTATGTACGGCCTTATCTCGCAATGCCTCCCAGATCCTACACAGTGCCCTGTGACCCACCCCGACCACCGAACTTTACCAGCCTCTCCCCGACCTCTGTACAGTGTATGTACGGCCTCCCAGCCTCCCAGCCTCCCCCCGCCTTCCCAGCCCGGCCCCAGTGACCGTGAACGGCAACAGGTGTCGCCGCAGGCGCTGACCGCGCTCGGCGCTCCAACAGCTGGCCGCAGCGTGCCAACACAAACGGTGCCGGCGCGCGGCGCACCACCCCAGCCTGAGTCACGGTCAGCAGGGTAAACAGCGCCTTACATGGTGGCAGCGACCCGGCCAGACGCCGAGCGTCCAAGCGGACTAAGAAGCAGCAGCATCACAGCGGCGTCACAGCAGCGTCACACAGCACCGTGACACGCTCATCCCGCCGCGGGCTTACCGGTTTGAGGCGCGGCAGCTGGGGCCGCAGCCGCCCGCGCGGCTTCATCCCTGCAGCTCCGGGGAGTCCGACTGTAGGAGCATCGTCTCGGAGGAGCCAGGCCGCGCACTACACGTCACAACGCCGCGACAGACTGCGACAGACGGCGACACACGGCGCCGAACCTCAGCCACTGGCCCGCACTCGGTCACTGGCCGGTCAGCCGTCGCCATACACCAGCACTTTCACACGCGCCCAGCCGCCACAACAAACTGAGGTCGGCCACGACCGTGGCCATTCCGCCGCCTCCAGCGCCGCCTAGTGGCCGGCGCCAAGACTATAGGTTTTGACGCTGGCCGCTAGGGCATATTGCGACACCCGACGCTGGTGTGGCTACCTTATCCGTGCATCGGCACGCTTCCAACGAGAAACGAGGCAAGAGCTCAGCCGTCGATCGGTAAACAGACGTTAATACGCCACAATATGTGCAGGTGCGTTGGTTTCGGAAACACTTGAGCCAGTGGCGTCGCCACGGGGGGGGGCAAGCGGGGCAACATACCCCTTCCCCAACCTCCGATTGGGGACCCCCTGAGATTGATACAGATCCGAGGAGATTGAGGTTGGGAAACAATGGGGATAAGTTGACCAGTGACTACGTCCAGAGAATTTCCCCTCGACACCAAATGTCCTATTTTTACCGGTGGGATTCCAACGAATCCCTTGAAAATCGTTTAGTAGCATTCCACGACATTTCGACAATTTTTTATCCATTACACCCTCATCTCTCACTTTTTGTTGCAAAATTGGTATTAAGTGGAGGATAAATCTTGGGTCCCGAATTTCAGCTGTGGAAACATTAGCTCACCGATCTGTTTACCTCAGGTTATCGAGTTATAGCCTCGGGCATTTTGCAGGGTCACGTTGCAGAGGTATTTTCGGAGGCCGAAAGACTGCATTTGACTTGCCCAAATGTTAAAAAAAAACATGTGGCTGAGTTCACAATGAAACGATTTTTTTTTTCTAATTTGTTTTGCATGACCTTGAATGACCTTGACCACGTGACCTTGTGACCTTTTTTCTTTTTTTCTTTTTTTCTTTTTTTTTTTGTTTTTTTTTTTTTTTCGTTTTTTTATTTTTTTTTTTTTTTTTTTCTTCTTTTTTTGCTCATGACCTTGATGACCTTGACCCGTGACCATTGTGATTTTTTCGATTTCGCAACCTACGTGTGACCTCGGGTACACCTCTGATCTTTAAATTTTTCACCTCTACAAAATACTTGTCAATCATCTTGTCTAACAATGTCAACAATATAAAAAGGTGACTTTTTTTTCCCTCTAATTCCATATTTCTCCATCTTACTCATACGTGCGTGTTTTTGAATTACCCCCAAGGGGAGGGTAAACGGGCAATATCTGCCAAGCTATGGGACCGGTTGGACGGGGCTTCACACATTTGATCTGGCGTGTGTCTGAGACGGGTGCCGTATATAATTGTATACCCTTTGGTGTAATAATGAAGATGGACCAAATTTAGACCAAAACACCAAACCACAAAAATCGTTGGCAGACGATATCCCATGCTCCCAAACCCTTGGTGACCGATTTGGACAGTATTGTAAACATTCGATCCAGCGCGGTTCAAAAACGTTTGTGGATAAGAGTTTTGATAAGTACTTTGGTTTACGTTGAACAAAATTATGACCAAAAAGTCAAATGTGGTGGAGCGCACGACGCATTCTCAACCTATCAAAACTGATTTGGACAAGATCTTCATCAACCATTCGATCCGGCTGAATCCAAAACGTGCCGTTGGTTGAGTTTGACGAGTTTGGTTCAATTAAAGTGGAACCAAATCTAAACATGAACCAACAAAACTGGTGGTTTTGGTATCGCATTTGGCGGTCTTCACTTAACATGCAAATTGTGTTTTTTAATTAAGACATTGCGGCCATGTGGTTGTTCGACCAATTTTTTCATGCCCAAAAAGTTTTTCAGGCTTGCCAATGCAATGGTCCTTCAATATTTTATCAAAGAGGCATTTACAAAATGAGGACAAATCATATGCCGTGTTCAAGGAAATGTAAAATGGTGACTATTTTGTAATAAAAATATGTATTTTTCATGATTTGCTTGGGAAGATATAAACGTCCTTAAGACTTTTTTGCTTGTAATTTGTTTAATTGAAATATTGCTACATTAGGCGGATCAGTAAGCTCATCGTGGACACTGTGCATAACGCCTTTTATCATGTTACTAATTTGAAGGTGGACCTAATTTGACGGTGGATATCGCCTGCAATTTTAAGTATCTGAGTGCGCCTTTGCCCAAAAATATGCACAACTCAAGTATGTATTATGTATATTGCAGTGACATTGTCCTCTAGAATCATTGTTATCATAGCTAACGCTAACATCAGGAACGGAGCATTCGACCGCACACTGCATTCGTAACGGAAAACCAATACCATAGACAACCATGTTATTGCTTAGCGCAAGGAGTCAATCCAAATTTATGCCACTGCTGGGCCAATTTTTTTTCTTCTCAAAATTTGACAACTGCTATGATATCGATTTCTAAGAAAAGTCATACGTTCTCAAGACGCTAAGGCCTAACGGTTTAGAAGCGGCAAGCGAAAATCCTCCGGGGGGGGGCAGAATCTGTCCCCGCAGGGCTGCCAATGAAGATAAATTGGGTTAGAGAATTAACTTCATCACTGAAATCCAAATTTGTTGGAAAAAGGCTCCGAGCACTGATGGGTGCTCGGAGCCTTGTGTTCGGTTCGGGTGTGTGTGAGGGGGGCATTTCCTCCGTTTCATCAGCAAAAAAAAAATGTTCAACGGAGGGGTGCGGGTCGACTGCACGCAGAGTCGTTGAGAAGGGGAAGAGTCAGGTAGTCAGCGTAAAAATTGTTGACCGGGTGAGGGGGGTGTCTGGTCCTCAGTACGAAAGAATCATTGACCCGGGGGGTTCCCAAAAATTATCAGTTATTACAGCCAATGCAAGGACGCGTGTGGGGAGCACACTGAGGAGAGCATAATTGTATCAAATGTCTCCCCCCCCCCATGTTACTGTGAGGGGCTTTTGCTGGATCCGACAGTGGCTCCGAGCCAATGAAGATAAATTGGATCGAATAATTTATTTAATCACTGTGACATTTGTTTTAACTTGTAAAAGGGCTCCGAGTGACGTATAGATGACAGTTTTCCGTTGAATGTAGCGAAACGAGATCATGATGATGAGGATGTCATTCTTCTTAAAACACATCTCAATGTCAATTTTCTAATATTTCCAAACGCTTTTAACATAGCCTGGTGTTGCCACATGGTCGTAATGAGTTTTCTGTGTAAATATAATCAGCCACACAGCAGAGATATTGGCGAGTTCGGCAGAGGTGGCAGTGATGTGGTGTCGAGTGTGGTTGGCTCCTGGCAGAGAGACTACTCATCACCGGTGCAGATTGCGCCAGCCGGACGGTTCCAGGCCGCTGATCTGAAGGTCGGTATCTAATCACGACTCAGGTCTGATAACCAGCCGGGACACGGTCAGTGCCGTGAATATCACAGTGACGCAACTCCCGGGACGGATTGATAGGTCATACGCTGAGACAGACGTCACACCAGGCCCTTAATCTCAACGTGGAGAAAGGTAGGATTTCATTGATCGAAATTATGTAACCAGTAAAACGCCTTTTCGGGAGATGACCGAGCGGGCTCGCTATGTAATACATTTTGCATTACCTCCTTTCTCAAATCCAGTCAAAGGGGAATGCACGTCCTGAGCACTGCATGCTTTATTGCATAAATTAATGGTTAGATCAAAATTTGTTGATTATGGAAGGCTTCGTCGGCGCAATTTATGCCGAGAAAACTATGAATTGTAACTGTGTACATTAAGATAGATTATAACTATCATGTGTATCTTTTTGCTCTTTGTGTATCTTTTTGTATCTTTGAAGTAAATTGATTTGATGTTCAATGGCATCCAGTGGTGGAAGCCCAATCTAAATCAGGGCACTAGTTAGTGGCCAATTGATTGATTGATCGATTATTGGGGTTTTAGGGTGCGTCGACAGCAAATGTCACATTGCGCCCATTTGCACTAGTGGCCACACGCACTAGTAGCCAAGTTGTAGACTTCCAAAAAGCGTCACGTACGGCCGTGTCAGGCCGGGCCGAATGCAAATTTGTTTATAATGATGACGATGATATAGGCTTAGGTACGCCGCAAGTAAGTGGGTTATGTGGCGACTATGTAAATCTGTCTAGTAAGTTGACGAGAAACCTCACGGGCGCTTCGCGCCCGCTCAGTAATAATCCAAGCCCAAAATACCGTCCGAAGCAAAGCAGGCTGCGGCCTTCGTTATCTGCTTTCCTGTATCTGATCCACTCCAGACAGAGCGATATTGTCAGCCGGTCCCGGGCGCCACAGCGTGCCGGTCACGCCCGATGGGCCCTGCAGCTTGCACACAGATAAGCTACCCGGTAATTGTTCAATCCTAAGTCAAACACTAGGTTCGAGTGGGCGGTGGGTGACGTCACCAGATAACAGTTGGCCGTTACCGTTGACAACACAAGCCAAGCAGCACAAGGATGCTACCATGTCATTACTGCGACGTTATAACGGGGTGCGCTGTTACGCGTTGCCACGAACGACCAGCCATCATAACAGGATTTCTCGTATACACTGAGCAGCTAATTACGGATCCGGCCAGCGGTCTGCGCACGCTGCACCGAGGCCGGCCAAGACCGCCGGCGGCCGACGGTCGGCGGTGCCCGGTTAGTCCCGGTCGTGCTCCGTTGATTAGCGGCCGGTCGGCGGCGGCGGCGCGGCGGCGGCGGCGGCGGCGGGCGCGGCTGCGTTTACAGGTGCACCGGGACAACGCACGCATCGGCCGCCAGCAGCGATCGATGCCCAGATGAGACGCCGTGGGGCCGACCGTGCCACTACTGTGCCGGAAGGACCGGCGATGCCGCCTTCTACCCGCCATACACAGACACTCACGATTACAAAGGAACGGCCATCGTTGCCTCCAACCAGCATACACAGACAAAAGGACGCCGGTACAAAAGAAACGCGACAAAAAACAGACGCTAAAGGACGCGAACTGGTGATTCCGGCTGTGCTAACAACAGAGAGAAGGAGCATGTGAATCGGATGCTACCGGAAATAAACCTACTTGGAACTTCAAAATTGATGTTTTGATGGCCAGCAGTCCCCCCAACGGCAAATGGCAGCTCCGTTTTTGACTATTGGACCGGAATGGCTCGTTACCCTCTATCCCAGTCCCGGTGCGCAGAGCACCAAGATCTCAGGTCCATTGCTATGGCGGTACAGCATAACTTCAGGCGTTTATACTAGGCCATCTAGGGACAGAAATGTTCAGCGGTCATGTGTTGATTGCCGCTGTCAGTCTTAGCTAAAGAAGTTAGCTCGTGGTCTAAAGCAGTCGTTCCCAATGTTTAACAAAACGCAAACCGTGGCACAGGGCTTATCATCATTTACATGTATTGGGTTCGATGCTCTTTGCGGTAATGAAGTGACAGTGAAGAAGAGTCTGGAATAGACTCTTCTTCACTGTCACCACATGTATGTGCGTTATCATCAAACAGATCACCTTTAACTTCTCACTTGTTGCTCAATCGCCCCAACCCCAAAGCCCCAACAACCCAAGCGGGGCAATACCCCTCCCCCATTGAAAATCACTAGCATACAGCCTTTTGCATAGCACAAAGTGAAATGTCTACACAGCTTTGAAGGGTGCTATCTGCGTTATTTTCACTTTTACACGCCAGCCGACGGTCGCGAACTGATTGATAGAGCACAGGCCCGGCAGGATAGGAGAAAGTCGATCTCTCGCTCTCTGGGCACACTCAATCGTCGCACTCGTCCTAATGAGACCGGGACGCGCCGGAGATATACAGTGAGAACCGGCTCCGGAAAGGTCAAAAGGCTGCCGGTCCGACGCTGGCCAGGCCGGCCGAGGGAACGGCAGCTGATTGCAGGATCTATCCCAAAGTTCGAAATGCTGAGAAACGCCTTCTCTTCCCGTCTACATTCGGTCCCGTGCGTAACATTCTGACGTAGTCACTAGTCAGTAGTCAGCATGACGTCACTATCAGAGATCAGCGATGTGAGCCATGGAAGCTGATCCGTTGTTAAATGCGTGATGTACGTTGTAATAATATTTCGGCAGATGATGATGATGATGATTTGGGCTTTAGGGCACCGCAACCACTATTTCGGCAGAGTAGGGCGGGTACTTTCATCGTTGCAAACCGAGCGTAGCAGTAAATCACTCACATTTTGCAATTAACTTTTACCTTGAGACTCAAGGTAAAATGGAATTGAGACGATAAAACCACGTCGACGCCCAAGGTAATTACTGCAAACCACAAAATGCCGACGCCTTTGCTTTACGGATGCAAAGTTTATGAAACAAACGAAGCGGTCCAGTCGGCTTGTAAGTTATTCCGTCCTAGTCGTTGGCAAGCCAACGGTCGATTGCACCAGAGTCGTCATAGTATATGGTATGTACACGGCGAGGCGTACGATATACCCACAGTACTTTGGACACTTTCTATCCTCTACAGAAAGTGAAATTCAAGACACGCAGCGGCCTCTCCTGCACTGAGCTGCAGGGGCTGCTGATAAATTCCGGTGGTCTTCGGTTCCATCGCTAACAAAAATCGTATCCGCCGCACAGGAAGGAGCGTCAGAGCTCGCGAGAATACAGCGTGACCCACCGTGACGTAGTGACAGAACGGGCAGTCCACAGTGAGTAACAGTGAGCACGACAGACGAGTCCACAGCCAGACATCCCGACACAGGAGCACCACGTCCTCCTCGGCTGCTGCATAATGTGCATCGCCGATCCCAGATACACACTACACAGCCACTGCAATGCATATGAGAGTGGAGAAAACCAGGCGTTCCAGCAGATCAGGTCGGATAACACAAATGGAAATTCTCCGGCGGCACACGGCGGACCGCTGGTCGGCCGCACAGGGCGGACCGCTGGTCGGCCGCACACGGCGGACCGCTGGTCGGCAGCACACGGCGGACCGTTGGTCGGCCGCACACGGCGGACCGCTGGTCGGCAGCACAGGGCGACCGCTGGTCGGCCGCACACGGCGGACCGCTGCACAGTGGGGATTTTTGCCCTTTAGCCTGACTTAATTGCTAGCATCTATGAATATGCGGTAGTGCATTCATGCTTAACATGTCAGCATCAGGCAAGTCATTCTGACATATTTTGAGGGCAAAACAAGTTTCAAAACACTTAAGGTCACATATTTATTACGTCTTTTGAAAAGGTCTTCACCACTGCATGCTGAACGGGATGTACTTTCATGTTGCTGCTAGCCGCGTCGAGCTCATTTTTAGCAGCAGTCTTCAGTTTCGACATAA